>CM039318.1:32241062-32447214 GCA_022316695.1 Camellia oleifera
AGAGAACACAGCACAGAGGGGAGAAAGGGGGAGAGGTTGACGGCCATGAAAATGTTCTAAAATAGATCCTCACTCTCTAGTTCCTCTCTCTCAGTGCATGCAACTATGGCAGTGGGTCTTGTTTCGGTTGCGGCAATGGCTCTTTGTTAGCTCTGGCCACGGGTGTTCATGGGTGTGGGCCTAAGAGATTGAAGACACATGGATCTTTGTATCAGTGATGAAGTTCTTTATTTTATTTTTATTTTGAGTGTTTTGTGAGATTTTATTTTATTTTATTATTTCTTCCCTCATCTCTCTGATTCGGATCTGTAATATTTGAAGTGTTGTAATAATTCCCCTACCCCGCTTCTTTCTATCCCATTCTTTAATCGCTTTCCCTGACTGTACATATGTATATATCTGACATGCCATGCATATCCATGCTTTGCATCCATGTTTCATGCATTAAGATTCGGCTAAATTTATATGTGTGGATTTAATCAATTCTTCTGTTATTCTATGCGCTACCTCATGTTATTGAGATGATTCACATGTCATATTTTAGAAGCCGAATCTTTAGTGCATCTCACGAGTGAATTGCATTAGGATTCTGTATATAAGATCATGCATATTTTACTAACCATGTTTTGTAGCTGTTCGAGGGACGTCGGTAAATCTGTGAGTTTTTATGCTTTAGCATCCCATTTGTGTGCAATTTTGTTATTATGTTTAGCATTCTACCATGAGGCTACTTACTTACTTGATATAACTGTATGAATGCCTGTGGATGAAGGCTTGTTGCTTGAATTGGAATAATTCAATAAATGTATGTTTTAAGCCCACTTTGCAGTGGCAAATTCACAAACTCTAAGCTCACTTGAGGTGGCAAATTCAAACCCTTTTCGGAAAACAAACATGAAGTTGAATTGTTCCAATTTGAGCAAACTAGTCTATACTTGTATGCTTCACATAGTAAATTTTAGGATTTATTCAATAATTAGAACATGAACATATAAAGAAAATAAAAAGTCATATCATGGTTTAGTAGAGGCCGATCTTTTGATCGGGTGAGCGGGGGTGTTCATTATTGACCTTCCCCTCTCATACCTAAGGTTCCGAGCCAAGCATCCTTGGTTACGACAAACAGTGGCCTTGGCACCGAGTCATGGGTTTCCTAATTTCCCAAAATATTAGGTGGCGACTCTGAGATCTGATGACGAAGTCCATTTTTTATAAAATTGTAATAAAATGGATTTTCAATAAAATTTGCCAAATCTGGACTCTCATCTATGTTTCACATTGCACTCATGAGACTTGAGATCAAAGAGATCTCGGGGATCCGAAATGTTCAACGCGCGCGGGTACCCCCGGGCATGTTACAGTTTCTGGCGGGTACCCCCCATTGCTGGGATGTATGATACCGCTTGTCTGAATAGTGAAACCCTAGATCATTTCAAGCTAGGAAAGGATAACCCTACCCTCCATAGGGGTGTTTGTTCTCTTTCATGCTATGTGTTATGTGCAATGTATTGGATCTATACAGGAGTTCTCAAATTCAAATGAGTGGTTCAAGTAGTTCAACTTAGCACCATTACTTCAAAAACAAACAAAAAAAATAACAAAAACATAAAATCAAAAAAAAAATTGTAAAAAAAAAAAAAAAAAAAAAAACTCTGGTATCCCACAAAGTCGACATTGTAAATAAATAGAACTTGTAGGGTATCCAACCATCTCTGTGATTGGGGAATGACCACCTATTGATTGCACAAGCTTTATGTTGAATATTGTGGATGGCCCACACGTTGATTAGCAAAATTGAGAATGGTTTTATTCTGAGTTCTGAATTGAGTATTGAGTCTAAGTTTGATTCCACCAAGTTTGTAAAGTTGGGATCAGACTCAAGTCAGCCTAATGAGTCAAAGTCTATGGATATCGATAGTGCTAACCTAGACATTTCTATCTTGTCTAGGTCTTCTTTGTCATTTTCTTTTGAGTCTGTGTCATTGCTGAGTCATAGTCTCTTTTCAAAAAAAAAAAAAAAAATTCAAAAAAATAAAATATAAAAAAATGCCATAGAGTCTGCCTACTTCTCTGTGCCTTAATTCATCGCATTGACCAAAGTTTTTCAAAACTTTTTCCAAAACTCTGATAAAAACGAAGAGGAAGAATTTCCTTGGGATTTGCAAATTTTGATCAACTGAGAAGAAGAGAGGTGTGCTAAGCCTTTGATGAATAAAATCATTTTTGTTAATGTGGGTACTCAGAAGGATCCTGCCTTGGTCCAAAATTGGTTCTATCTTATCTTCGTAAAAGTACGAGTGATTAGTCACTTTGTGAAAAGATTTCAAAAAACTATTTTTGCGTGGTCCTACGAAGACATGCTTGGAATTAGTTATACAGCATAGGATCCTTCTTGACTCGTGGTCCGACCTCCTTAGCTCCTTAGCTTTCAAACCTTGATTTGAAGTATTCAATGATCATTCAAAGTGTAAGGCTTGCATAGCCGAATTGGAAATAGCCCTTGAACTAGGGGCCATGATGTGATTCAAATGGAGGCAGCCCTTCAACTAGGGGCAATAAGGTCGAATATGATTTAGATTGGAAACAGCCCTTGAACTAGGGGCAATGATGTGATCCAGATTGGAAACAAACCTTGAATTCAGGGCAGAGAATGTGATTTCGATTTGAAACAGCCCTTGAACTAGGGGCAAAAGTGTGAGGCTTGCGTAGCTGAAATGGAGGCACCCCTTGAACTATGGGCAATAAAGTATCACCCTTGAGAGACTCGCTGGGCCGAAAACCCGGAAGGGCGACCCAGGCAAAAGTTAGAGCACAAAAAAAAAAGAAGGAAAAATAAAAAGAAAAATGAAAAGCTCGCAAGGTTGAAAACCCGAAAGGGCGGCTTTGGCAAAAGTTAGAGCGTAAAAGGAGAGTGTCAATACCCGAGTGAACCTTAGCCAAAACTATGTAGGGCCTGTGATTCAGATTGGAAACAACCCTTGAACTAGGGCAAGAAGGTCGGATGTGATTTAAGATTTGAAGCAGTCCTTGAACTAGGGGTAAAAGGTTGGATGTGATCAAAGAGTTAAAACTGAATCGTTTCCCAATGAAGACCGCCCAGAAAGGCAAAACCCAGAATTTGAGAGAATGAATTTTATTATTGAAGGACAGTCGAGTTCCTATCTACTACACTAGGGGCAACACGAGGGGCAAATTCAGACCCAATTAGTCTAGTCCCTACATCATCATATCTACTGGTTAAGTGTAGCAGTCGTTCTTACAGATGGCCTAGAGATCTCACACCCAATCAACATGGACAAGCTAAATTGAAATCCTTGAGAGGCTCGCTGGGCGGAAAACCCGGAAGGACGACCCAGGCAAAAGTTAGAGCAGAAAAACAAAAAATAAAAAAAAAAGTGATGAAAATGAAAAAAATGAAAAAAGAAAAGCTCGCAAGGTTGAAAACTCGAAAGGGCGGCTTTGGCAAAAGTTAGAGCACAAAAGGAGAGTACCAATACCCGAGTGACCTTCAGCTGGAACTACGATGGCCTGATTCCTATCTTTGGGATACGTAGGTAGCTTCATCTCGAAGTTCGGCCCTAATAATTTTTCAACTCATTCATCTCGTCCATGTTTTGATTGGTGTATCTTTAGTCGACTTGGTTGTCCTATCCGTGTTTGATTGGTGTATCTTCGTTCTGCTCGGTTCAATTGGTTCGATTTAACTTGGTTCAGTTTAGTTCCATTCGGTTTGGCGGTTCGGTTCGGTCTGGTCCGGTCCAGTTTTGCTCGACTTTATTCGGTTCGGATTGGCTTGGTTCGGTTGGCTTGGTTCAGATATCACCTTTGATTATTTGGTTTGGGACTATGCACCCCAATGGTTGATTCCATGTTAGTTGAGTAATGGCCATTTGCAAAAATAGGTTTTGATTAATTTGAATGAAGCTGACTAATTTTTCTCGAAAATTGTTCCATTTTTGCAAAACTTGGACCATTCTTTGGATTTGAAAAGGAAAAATTTTCAGTACTCACAGTTCAGCTTACATGATTTGAAACAGAAAATGGAATAAGTATGCTAATCTAACTCTCATGTTGATCAAAACATGTTTACAAAAAAATCAAGAGACAAAAAAGGGTCAAGGCAATGAACTAAGGGCATAGTCGAGTTAGAGATTCTGTCTTCTCCACCGCTTGAGTCAACTATTCAGTGTATATAAGTGTGTATTCATACCAGTCAGTGTATATAAGTGTATTCATTTCATACCAGTCAGTATATTTATACTAGTCGGTGTATTTATACTAGTCAGTGTATATAAGTGTGTTTGGATTAATTTGCTTCTTTTTTTTTCAGTTCGTTAGGTCATTTGTTGATTCAGGTCAGTAAAGAGTCAATGTCTAATTCATACTTCAAAAATTCAATCATTCTCAAATTCAATCAAACAAATTGTTTTCAAGCTCGAAGTGATATGCCAGTCATGCCAGTGATGAGCAAAAAAGAAACTGATTTTATTGAAGTCAGGGGAGGATATCCCTGATTACAGAGACAAAAAAACAAAAACAAAAAAACAAAAAAAAACAAAAACAAAGAGAGAGAGAGAGAGAGAGAGAGATCTTTTTCTTCTTTCTTCTTCGGCAACAGCTCGGCGACGAAGATTACAGCGGGCTTCATTTGCACACAGCTTCATTGCTTAACTTTTCCATCAGCTGCCTCGCTTCATCTTTACTCCTTCAAAGCTTTTGAAGACTCTGCCCTGGCCTTCGCAGAACTTCCAAAGGAGATTATTCCTCGCCGGCCATCAAATTGGTTGTGCGAAGAAACTCCGAATCGAGTCACGGAGGTTGTCAGTCGTTTCAACTCTTTGTTCTGCTTTTTCAGCGCACTAATTTCTACTCGAGCATCTTTGTACATACGTTGAAGAAGGGAGAGTTGTGCATGTAACTGATGTACTTCACACGTCCTGTTCTACAGTCGACGGGACAAGTTGGAGACCGCTGTCACGGTCTCCACACATGACCTCAGTGTATACGAGTTTGCTTCGATGTCAAACTGTGCAGCCATGATTTGTTCAACTGACATCGCTGGAAAGTTGAAAACAGGAGAAGGAGGAGGAGCCCGTGGTTGAGGTTCAGGGGAGTCGGAATTGGTCATCTCTATTGTAGACTCGTTTAGGTCTGGAAAAAGAGTGAGAGAACCTTGTGAAGAGGCCATGGCAGAGAAGAGTAATGCAAAAGAAAGAAGTTCCAGAGTGATGGCAGAGAAAGTTTGCAGGCTTTCGCTCTGCCTCTCTCTATCGCAGGTCTCAACTTAAGAAGAGGATGAAGCCAAAGAAGAAGACAAAAAGGGAGGAAGGCTCGAGACGATCATTGACAATCGGGGCAGGATTGGATAGCCTGTCGATCAGGCACCGTGATTGTTGAAATCGTGCACCAGACACGACGCTCGAAGAAGATGAAGGAAGAGAGAGTGAGACAAAAATGGGAAGGGAGAATGAGACAAAAAATAGAAGAGGCGGGAGAGTTGTATATATATATATGTGTATGTATTGTATATCTATGTATTATATATATTTGTTTGAACATTTGGGTCATAGGTGTGGCTTGGGTTCAGTGGTTTGGCCTAGTGGGTTGAGGATTCGGAGAGCCTAAGCCCGAGGTCAGGGGTTCGAACCCACAACAAATGTTTCTTTGTTTTTGCTTTGATTTTGTGTATATATGTCTCGTATATGTATTTATATTTGTTTGCATATCTTGTCACAAGAGTGGCGTGGTTCAGTGGTCGAGGACTCGAAGACCAGGCCTAAGGTCAGGGGTTCGAAACCCCATATCCCCACATCCATGCATTTTGTGTTTTTTCTTTCTTTTTTGTGTGTTTTGCGTACGTGTGCTGACGTCAACAACGGAATATGCTTTCTCAGTAACGGCATCTTCCCGTTGATGATTGCAAACGGAATATTCTATGTCTATGTATATATCCATATATATTTGTGTATATGCCCGTATATGTCTGTATATGTCTGTGTCATATATACGTGTATATATACTGTATAGGTCTGTTATTTGTCTATGTATAGGTCTGTTATTTGTCTGTGTATATTGCCATATTCGTATGTATTTTGTTTGTACATGGTATATGTATACGGTATTTGGTTCGAACATACAATTCCTTCTTTCATTCTGTGCATCTATCGCACAATAATCTCACTTCGTGCATCTACCACACAAATTTCAATTTCAATTCCATCGCACTATTTTGTGAAATCCTACGGTATCTAGGAGACCTTAAATCCCCGGTCTAGGAGACCTCAAATCCCCGGTCTAGGAGACCTTAAATCCTCTGGTGTCTAAGAGACCTTAAATCCTACGGTGTCTAGGAGACCTTAAATCCTACGGTCTAGGAGATCTTAAATCCTACGGTGTCTAGGAGACCTTAAATCCTACGGTCTGGGAGACCTTAAATCCTCTGGTGTCTAGGAGACCTTAAATCCTATGGTGTCTAGGAAATCTTAAATCCTACGGTGTCTAGGAGACCTTAAATCCTGCGGTGTCTAAGAGACCTTAAATCCTACGGTCTAGGAGACCTTAAATCCTCTGGTGTCTCGGAGACCTTAAATCCTCTGGTCTAAGAGACCTTAAATCCTCTAAAGGTGCAATTCCTTTGGTGTTTGTCGTGTCCAAATGACTTCAAGGGTCTAGGAGACCTTAAATCCTCTAAAGGTGCAAGCCCTTTGGTGTTTGTCGTGCCCAAACGACTTTCATGGTCTAGGAGACCTTAAATCCTCCAAAGGTGCAATTCCTTTGGTGTTTGTCGTGCCCAAACGACTTCAATCGATCTGGTATAGCCACTTGACTGTGTTTGTAATGAGTTCCTAGGAGATCAACTGAGATGGTGGAAACTAGAGTTCGAATGGCGATGCCTAGAACGCAAAAGGTTAGGGATTTCCAAGACTAAAGTCTGGTTTAAATACCCAGGGGTGTATCCCTGGCTTGAAATCTGTATGGCAGCCCCATAGGTTGAGATAGCTTGTATGCGCCTCAACTCTGGAAACTGAACCAACCTAGTCTGTCACCCTGTTGGAGAATAGGGAAAGTTGCAAACATAGCCAGGTAGAAATGTGGCTTGCTTCGTGTGTTTTACACAAAGCTTGCCACCCGTGTTGCCATCTTCATAGCTTTATCATCACTCTATGACATTGCATTGCATTGCACAAATCATCAATCATCAAACCGGCTTCGCGTAGCGTGTAAGTCCAATCATCAAACCGGCTCCGCGTAGCGTATAAGTCCAATCATCAAACTGGCTTCGCGTAGCGTGTAAGTCCAATTTTCAAACCGGCTTCGTGTAGCGTGTAAGTCCAATCTTCAAACCGGCTTCGCGTAGCGTATAAGTCCAATCTTCAAACCGGCTTCGCATAAGCGTATAAGTCTAATCTTCAAACCGGCTTCGCGTAGCGTATAAGTCCAATCTTCAAACCGGCTTCGCGTAAGCGTATAAGTCCAATCTTCAAACCGGCTTCGCGTAAGCGTATAAGTCCAATCTTTAAACCGGTTTCGCGTAGCGTATAAGTCCAATCTTCAAACCGGCTTTGCGTAAGCGTATAAGCCCAATCTTCAAACCGGCTTCGCGTAAGCGTATAAGTCCAATTTTCAAACCGGCTTCGCGTAAGCGTATAAGTCCAATTTTCAAACCGGCTTCGCGTAAGTGTATAAGTCCAATTTTCAAACTGGCTTCGCGTAGCGTATAAGTCCAATTACAACCGGCTTCGCGTAGCGTATAAGTCCAATTTTCAAACCGGTTTCGCGTAACGTATAAGTCTAATTATCAAATCGGCTTCGCGTAGCGTATAAGTCCAATTATCAAAACCCAAATCGGTTAACAACAGTCAGGTGCGCCTGTTTGTTTACACCACCCCGGTTAAAATACAGTCAGGTGCGCCTGTCTGTTTACACCACCCCGGTTAAAATATAGTTAGGTGCGCCTGTCTGTTTACACTACCTCAGTTAAAAACATCAGGTGCGCCTGTCGTTTACACCATTTTCCTCCTTTCGCGTGAGACGTGTTAGGATGTTGGTTTCTCTTGGTTGAGGTCTTCCCTTTCTTGCATGATCATAAGTTTTTCAAAAACAACCGGCTTCGTAAAGCGTGTAAGTCCAACTTTCAAAATGCATTTTGAGCATGTCACTTTCATTCTACCCCTAAACTACGCTGGTTTGATTCCTTGCAAAGGGATACGTAGGCAACCTTTAGGTTCAACCACTTGCATTGCATCTTGTTTGTTTGGCCAAGTCTTACGGCCTCGTCAAAAAGGTTGTCTTCGGGCTTTGACATTCACTCACGTCACTTCATGACTTCGAGCTCTGTCAAAGAGGGGCAACTGTAGACACTCCATTTTGACCAACCCTAAGACTTGGACACTTTGTTTTGACCACTCTCACCAAAAAAAATTAAATTGAAATTTTAATCCCAAACCTCACTTATTTTGGCCAAATTAGTTTATATCATATAGTTTATTATTTTGTTGTATTTTATAATTTTATATGTTTTTATATAATTTGATGTGTGTGTATATATTTTGAGGTGGTGTATTTTAGAAATAAAAAAATAACAAAAACAAAACAAAAAATAAAAAAATGAAAAAAGAAAATAAAGAAAAGAAAAAGAGAGGGTCAGGTGATAATAAGTTTTGAGTGGAAAATAATTCAGTGGAGTGAGACTCAATTTGGTGAAATAAGTTTGAAAAATGGTGGAGGAATTTGAAAATAAAACACATACAACTTTCGGTAGAGATAGATTAGAATTGTGGAGAAAACAAAACAAAAAAGAAAAAAGAAGAGTGGAGATGATAGATAAGTTGGACTTTTAAAAGGATACATGGATACAACTCACAAGGGGGGCCTCTGTCTCTCCACTTTGATTTTAAAAATATAAAGCAAAAGAGAGGTTCACATGGGGAGGGGGGTGATGTTTTTGGACAAAGAGGGGAGAGGGGGGTAAGAAACAAAAAAATGTGAAAAGTTGGTCCCTCTCTCTCTCTCTCTCTCGGCTTAGAGAGAGAAATGTCAGAGAAAGGAGATACTACACAGAAAGGATACACACACACGGTTAGAGAGAGAGGATGAGGGGGACGGCACAGGGGAGATACACATGCACTGATACACACACACACAACTCTCTCTCTCTCGGCTTGGAGAGGGAGACCATGCACACACCTACCTCTCACACCACCCATGCACCCAGCAGCTCACATATACACCCATCACTGCCATACACCACGGCAGCAACACAGACTATTTCTCTCTTCTCTCTCTCGGCAAACCTGTAGCAGACACATGCAGATAGACTGATACACACACACACACCCAGCTAACACATGCACTAGCTCTCTCTCTCTTCTCTCTAAGACTCACACACACACATGCATGACTGGCTCTCTCTCTCTCTCTCGGCAACCCAGCAAACACTCACGGCACCCATCACAAACCCATAGACACACGACCCATACACACACAACCCATCACAAACCCATAGACACACGACCCATGCACACACAACCCATTCACAGAGTGCACACACACACCAACACCATGCACACACACACAGTTAGAGAGAGGGGAAACACACTCAACACTCTCACACACCATACACACACCTCACTCACTCTCCAAACACGGCACCATTCTCACTCCACACACATAATACACACATGCACACAGAGAGACAACAGACCAAACCCAGCTCTCTCTCTCTAGAAGAGGAGACCCAACACCACGATTTAGAGGAGGGACTGAAACACAAACCCACACATGCCACAACACTGATCGAGGCATAGAGAGCAAAGGAAAAATGCATCAGTAGTTCTCTCTCTCTCGGGGATGGATTAAAAAACAAGAAGAGAAATGTTTTAGAGAGAGAGAGAGAGAGAGAGAGAGAGAGAGAGAGGACACCATGCACACACCCACACACCCAACACACGGCTGCTATCACACTACATACACCCATAGAGAACACACGGCAAGATAGGGAGAGAACACAGCACAGAGGGGAGAAAGGGGGAGAGGTTGACGGCCATGAAAATGTTCTAAAATAGATCCTCTCTCTCTAGTTCCTCTCTCTCAATGCATGCAACTATGGAAGTGGGTCTTGTTTCGGTTGCGGCAGTGGCTCTTTGTTAGCTCTGGCCACGGGTGTTCATGGGTGTGGGCCTAAGAGATTGAAGACATATAGATCTTTGTATCGGTGATGAAGTTCTTTATTTTATTTTTATTTTGAGTGTTTTGTGAGGTTTTATTTTATTTTATTATTTCTTCCCTCATCTCTCTCATTCGAATCTGTAATATTTGAAGTGTTGTAATAATTTCCCCACCCCGCTTCTTTCTATCACATTTTTTAATCGCTTTCCCTAACTATACATATGTATATATCTGACATGCCATGCATATCCATGCTTTGCATCCATGTTTCATGCATTAAGATTCGGCTAAATTTATATGTGTGGATTTAATCAATTCTTCTGTTATTCTATGCGCTACCTCATGTTATTGAGATGATTCACATGTCATATTTTAGAAGCCGAATCTTTAGTGCATCTCACGAGTGAATTGCATTAGGATTCTGTATATAAGATCATGCATATTTTACTAACCTTGTTTTGTAGCTGTTCGAGGGACGTCGGTAAATCTGTGAGTTTTTATGCTTTAGCATCCCACTTGTGTGCGATTTTCTTATTATGTTTAGTATTCTACCATGAGGCTACTTGCTTACTTAATATAACTGTATGAATGCCTGTGGATGAAGGCTTGTTGCTTGAATTGGAATAATTCAATAAATGTATGTTTTAAGCCCACTTTGCAGTGGCAAATTCACAAACTCTAAGCCCACTTGAGGTGGCAAATTCAAACCCTTTTTGGAAAACAAACATGAAGTTGAATTGTTCCAATTTGAGCAAACTAGTCTATACTTGTATGCTTCACATAGTAAATTTTAGGATTTATTCAATAATCAAAACATGAACATATAAAGAAAATAAAAAGTCATATCATGGTTTAGTAGAGGTCGATCTTTTGATCGGGTGAGCGGGGGTGCTCATTATTGACCTTCCCCTCTCATACCTAAGGTTCCAAGCCAAGCATCCTTGGTTATGACGAACAGTGGCCTTGGCACCGAGTCATGGGTTTCCTAATTTCCCAAAATATTAGGTGGCGACTCTGAGATCTGATGACGCAGTCCATTTTTGATAAAATTGTAATAAAATGGATTTTCAATAAAAGTTGCCAAATCTGGACTCTCATCTATGTTTCACATTGCACTCGTGAGACTTGAGATCAAAGAGATCTCGGGGGTCCGAACTGTTCAACGCGCGCGGGTACCCCCCGGGCATGTTACACTTACTCCCAAAAGTTTTGAAGTATTTTACATTAGGTTTCAAACCCTTCCACAATTCTTATGGAGTTTGTAAAGTGTCGTGCCTGAAATACACGCGATGTATGACATAAACAACAGTATTTAGGGCTTCGGCCCAAAACTTTGGAGGAACACTCTTACTAAGGAGCATGACCCTAGCCATTTCTTGAACAACTCTGTTCTTCCTCTCAACCACTCCATTTTGTTGTGGAGTAATAGGTGCAGAAAATTCATGCTTAATTCCATGCATATCACAAAAATCCGAAAACGAACTATTTTCAAATTCACGACCATGATCAATTCGAATTCTTATGAAACGCCCAATGGAAACACCCTGTTCATTTTGGATTTTAAGGACTAAAGCTTGGAAAGCATCAAACGTATCAGATTTTTCCCTTAAAAAATTTACCCATAAAAATCGAGTAAAATCATCAACAGTTAAAAAAATATATCTTTTACCTCCAATGCTTTCAGTGCGAGTAGGACCCATTAAATCCATGTGAACCAATTCAAGAGGACGTTTGGTTGTAAAGCTATTCACCTTTTTATGAGGGGCACGGGTTTGCTTTCCAAGTTGACATGGTCTACACACATGGCTCAAATTCTTACCCAGTTTAGGTACTCCTCTCACAAGCTCTTTGTTGGCTATCTTAGTTAGGTCTTTGAAATTCGTGTGACCTAATCTTTGATGCCACAAATCAATGTTACTTATGATGGCAGAGTGACAAGTGAGATCATTAGTAGTAACAATCCCATAGCAGTTATCAGATGTGTGAACCCCATGTAAAACAGTATTTCCCTTTTTATCCAAAATTTCACATTTATTTTTAGAAAACAATACTTCATGATAGGAATCACACATTTGACTAATGCTCAAAAGATTTGCTTTAAGTCCATCAACAAGTAGAGCATTATCCAACTTGGGAAGACCAGCAACACCTATAGAGCCCTTACCAATGACTCTAGAAGTACCGCCATCTCCAAATGTAACAATTCCTTTTTCATATTTTTCAAGAGAGGTGAAGTAGGATTTGTTACCAGACATGTGACGAGAGCAGCCACTATCAAGATACCACATGTTTGAGTCACGTGCTTTTAGGGCAGTGTGAACAACTAAACAAGTCAAATCATCTTTCCTCACCCAAATCTTTTTGGTCTTGGTCAATGTCTTGGCGTTGTGAACACCCTCATGAATTTTGGTATTCCGCCTAAACATGTAAGGTTGTCTCCTAACCCAAAAAGTATTAGAATTTCTACCCTTTTGAGATACCTTACCAAACAATTCATAGCAATAAGGACGAATGTGGCCATACCTACCACAATGATGACAAATAAAAACAGGTTTTACCTCCCTTTTGTTGATCTTACCCACTTTCTGTAGATGAAGAGAGGAATCATCCTGGTCTACCTTCAATTTTCCCTTTTGCTTGAGTCTTCAGGTTATGTGAGGTAGAGGTCTATCCCTTGTGAGCTGTTGCACCATAGCCTAGCCCACTTTTGTCACAACCCATTTGTTGAGACCCGAGGATGTCTTCTAGAGATTTGGAACCTTTGTTCCACATGGAGATTATTGCTCTAGCAATACGAAGTTCTTCATCTTTCTGACAGACTATCTCTTCCAATGCAGCTTGTGACACCTCAAAGCTTTTGAGCTTTTCTTCATATGTGGAATACACTTTCAGAAGTTCATTCCTTTCAGTTTCACAGGATAGAAGTTTTCTAAATAAGTCTTGCCTGTCACTTGAGATCTTGATGACATTCTGTTTTGCTACTACAAGTTCTCCTTTTAGCCTGACATTCTCACTCTCACATGTTTTGAGCTTGAGAGAGAGTTTGTCGTTGATTTTGGACAAATTTAGAGATTCCTTGTACAGCTTTTCGTAAGCTTGTTGTAGTTCATCGCCATTGATCTCATCATTGTCTTCAAATGTTTCATCATCCTCTTTTTGCTCTTTATTCTCCTTAACCTCATCCAATCTAGCAACCAAGGCAGGGAAGTTGCTGGATGGTGGTGAGGGTGAATCTTCTCTTTCAGGAAATTGGCTCAGAATTTCCCATGCATCTTTAGCCTTTGTGCAGTGAACAACTCATTGCTGTTTTTCATAGGGAATTGCTCCACGAATAGTAATCAGGGCTCTCTGATTACCCAAATTGTCTGCACTTTCTGTATCTTCTTCAATGGCTTGCCAACTTTTTGGTTCAAAAGCTCTCAGAAAAGCCCTCATTCTGATTTTCCAATACATGTAGTTAGTCTCATCAAAGATGGGAGCATGATACAGGTTCTGACCACGAGCTAATTCCGATGGCTTTGGAAGAGGTTGAGTAAAACTGGACCAAAATGCCATGAAAGCACTATCCCGTCTTCGCCAGATTCAGGTTCTTCAGGTTCTTGCTCCAACCCGCTTTCATCATCCCAAGTCACAGTGTAAACTTTCTTTCGATTCTTTTTTGACGGATATTCAAGGGCAATATAGCCAAACCCTTGACATTCATAGCACTTGACCCCTTGCGCCTTTACAATCTTCTTTTCAGTTTTTGGAGCAAATTTTGGTAGAAAAGTTTTGGGTTTTTCATTACTCTTGTCTTTTGAGATAGGGTCTCTGAAATTAGGCTTCTTTTTCTTCAAAATTTTTTTAAACTGTTTAGTAAACATAGCCGTCATCTCAGACTCTAAATCAAATTCAGTCTCCGGAGTTTTTGCAATCTCATGAGCACTAGTGAAAGCCACACTATCTTTTTGTTTTTTCTTTGAAATCTGGTGGGCTTCATAAGTCTGCAAGTTTCCAACCAATTGATCAAGCTTGAGGGTATCAACATTCTGAGCCTCCTCAATGGTTGTCACTTTTGATTGGAACCTCTCGGGTAAAGACCTCAAAATTTTTCCAACCACTTTAGCTTCTGGGATTTTTTCACCGAGTGTGAAACAAGAATTAACGATATCACTAAGTTTTGCATAGAAATCATCAAACGTCTCATCATCCCGCATAAAAAGGGTTTCAAAGGCGGAGGTGAGAGGTTGAAGTTTTGACCTTTTGACAGAAGTAGTACCTTTGTGAATCGTTTCAAGAATGTCCCAAGCCTCTTTTGCCACCTCACACGTGCAGATTCGACGAAACTCTTCAGGTGTGACGGAGCAGTTTGGCTGTTTTGGTTTTGGGTGTGTGGGTTGATTTTGTGGGGATTCATGTTTTTTCTTTTCTAGTTAAGTCCTTCTTAACTTCTTTTTTTTTTTTATCTTTTATTTTGCATTAAAAAAAAAATCGTGAGATCAAGAGGTTGGTTGTATGGATGCGAGTAGCAGTAGTAGGGGTTAATTTGTACTTTCTAAATCTCTCTCGATGCAGGTCATCTTCCTGTACCTTTAATTTCATGTTGTTAATGAAATTTCTCTTTACTGATTAAAAAAAAAAAAAAAGAAGTAGAAAAAGTTAATATATTTGAAATAGTTTTTTTAATTGAATAGATAGATGTGAGAGAAAAATTAATTGATTGATATGTATGATGTGATATTTTATTAATAGAGTTGAATTTGTTAACTTTTTAACTTTTTTGATCAAAAAATCTCTTGCCGAACAAGACCTTCGTATATGTGGAATCACGATTTAACCCAATGCAACCTGAATTGTCTAAAGCAGGTTCGATTTCGCTTTTTATATAATTAGTTCGATTCTAGATCCAAAAATCTAAAAATCAATTAGTTTTAGGTATAATTCTATCCCTATCCAATCCAATAAACCTCAACTTAAAAAATATATATATATATTATTAATTTCTCCAAAAAAAATTGTAACTGGTATACTCAAATAATATTTTATAAATAATTTATACATTTGGCAAACAACCATCCATTACTTTTAAATAATTCACCAATTTAATATATATATATATTTTAATTCTATAACCTTCATTTTTAAATTAATAATACAATAGTCTAGTATATAGTTCACAGAAATAAAATTGAATAGAATAGAATGGTCATTCTTTATAGAATGACTATTTCCTCACAATGATTAATGTTGATTTCATTTGTAACATTTTTTTAGTAAATTAAACGTGAGGACAAACATTATGATAAAATGATTATTTCATTCAACTTCATTTCAATAAACCAAAGATAACTTAAGACCGAAATAATTAACCAAGCATTACTCAAGATTGAAATTATTTCAGAACCTTATTTTAAAAACAAAATTATGTGCCATGTTTGGTTTGTATTTGTGAAACAATTTTGAAAAATAATTTTTTAGAAAAAGTTTACAAAATTTGAAAATTTATTTGGTTGTATGTTTTGATAATAGTTTTGGAGTTTTGGAAATTTTTTCTTAAAAATTGTATTTGTAGATACAAACTAAACAAGGCCATGAAGCCTAAGGGAACAGCCTTCCCTGCCTTGTTTCAAGACCGGCCCTAGAATGGTGTTAGGTAAATGAGCTCTATAATAGAACCAATGAAAACCTACCAAATGAATCGGTATTGGTTTATACTTGGGTCTTACATTTCCATTTCTCTTTTCTCTTTTCAACTTTCTATTTTTTTTTTCTTCATAAGAAACCAAATGATATATACATGCATAGAATATCCCTAAGAAAAGGTTGAGTTCATATCCATTACATTCAAGCAATCTTGTCTGCTTTAGTTCAAGTTTCATATTTTATGGGTTGTTCGGGCAATAAAAAATCAAAAGTATAATTGAGTAATATTACAAACTCACTCTTAGCAATTTAGAAATTACCGTGAAATTAATCTCTACCACAACCTATATGGACCACACATTACACAAATTAGTCTCCACCACACAATCACCCACTCAGAAAATTCCATATAGGTAAGTCTGGATTAACAAACTCTCAATACGATTAGGTAGACAAGTTTAGTCCAATCATATTGTCATCTTTATTACAAAGTGAAATTACTCATTACATAATGATGCTATTTTGTAATATCACCATTATATTTAATATTTGTTCATTGAAAGCAACCGAAAAGACCATCATTTCTTGATGAGTCCTTCCTTTTGGAGTTGCTTCCTCAATTATTTAATATTTGTTCATTGAAAGCAACCTAGAAGACCATCATTTTCTTGATGAGTCCTTCCTTTTGGAGTTGCTGCCTCAATTATTTAAAGCGTGTTGAATGGGTTGTTTACTTCAATTAATGCAATTCTTAAAAATCATTTCCATGAGCTTGACTTTTCTATTCAATTTGGCCCTAAGGGCTTCGTCTTCAATTTTGGGTGAGAAATTAGTGGTGGTTGAGAGTTTTAATCCAAACTAATATCCTTTAAAATGTCCAAATTGGAAGAGTGAATTATAATTTGCTACACCAGTAAATATATGTGATGTCTCTACTTATATTTTATTAGTTAAAATAGTGACATTTTCCACTTTTATGTTTTTTTTTTTAGGAGAAAATATTACACTAGTTTTGAAATAAGTGGTACAAAGCAAAACTAAATTGGTTCATAAATATATATTTTTTTAAAAATACAATGAAGGTCTCATAACCAAAGTCACTTCAATTCAAAACAAAACAAGACAAAGTCTCATAACCAAGTTCGCTTCAATTTATTACTAAGCACCGCAAAATCTTATAATCAAACAATAATTCTAACTGTAATTATTAAATCGTGTTTAATTCAATAGGCCAATGCAATAAAAAAAAAAAAAAAAGGGATTTAATCGGTAAATAACCAAATGATTATATCTAATTGTCCGTAATATTTACACCTAATTATTAGGTCAAGCTTAAAAAAAAAAATTCTAAATTTCATATTCAATATAAATTTTCTTTGAAATATCTCAAAAAAGCAATCCAAAAATAATTTGTTTGGTTCTGTCTTTAAAATGTGTTCAATGAAAAACTAAAGCTAATGAAAATTTATTTTGGTGAAAAAATAATGAAAAATCCAAAAACATTTAACATTTTCATATTGTTCTCTTTTTTACACACACTCACCAATAAATAAATAAATAACAGTTTTAAAATTCAAAAATATCTTTTTGGAATTTATTTTCACCAAACTAGTTTTTTAATATTTTTTTGAAAAATAGATTATGAAAACAAACCAATAAAGTGATAGATTTTATTAAAACATAGTTGTAGAGCTAAAGTTATAACATTTTAAAATTTAAACAATATATATATATATATATATTAAAGATGCAAATCAATAATAAAAAAATATTGTGACTATGTCTTTCGCACAAATAAAGATTCAAATCTAATGTCTTATACATGCACATATGTGAATTTTTGAGCAATTATTTCTATCTTCTTCACTATATGTATAGAATACCCAAAATAAATAAATATATTTTTTAAAAAAAAATGTAAAGTCCATATCCATCAGATTCAAAAATGGTTCTTGGCTTGCGGTGGATGTTGCAGCATCTTAGATTTGTACAATAAAGCTCACGTCAAGATTCATCAAGCAATGGCAAAAGTGAACCAGATTAGAATATTAGTACAATGGTTAAGGATTTTATGGTGAAATGTAAGTTATTTAGCAAGGGAGAGGATCTCCTCCAGTCCAAAGGAGGGCGCTGTTTGGATTCGTGAGACTCATCACAGATCCAGTTTGAATAATCTGAATCATTTATTTTGTTAGGCATTTCGTGTATTTCATCCAAACCAAATCAAACAAGTCTTAAGTCCCATCATATGGGGTCAGTTACATGAATCTTTCTTTTCCATTCGGCTCTATCAAAGACTATTTGGTTAATCAAATTAAGGAGGTTCATATCTCACTACATTATCCCACATCAATCTAGGTTTACCCCTATTACAGGAAAATACACCTTCAGCTACTAAAAACTTAGTCGTCAAAATCTCATTTTTAATTGCCAAAGTCAATGACGACTAAATATTTTTGTCGCCTAGTTAGTCGGAGTTAAATTTTCAACCAAAGTGTTTGGCGACTAAAACAAAGTTCGTTTCTAATTTATAACTTTTTGACTACTAAAAATTGACTTAGTTGCTAATTGACTATTTTTAGAGACTAAATTGTAGTCACCGAAAGTTCCCAAATAAAAATGAATTCATCTTTTAGTGACTAACATTTTTAGTTGCCAATAAATTTTTGTCGCAAATAGTACTACATTTAGCGACCAAATATTTTAGTCGTCATTTATGTCACATTTAGCCACCAAATATTTTAGTCACCGTTGTTGTTCACGACTAAATATTTTGGTGACTAAATTATTTTAGTCGGCATTTTTAGTCGCCAAATGTGTATTTTGCTATAGTGCCTACCATTTCCATCTACCGTAACTCTATGGCATCTCATCATTATTGTCTTTGTTGGTCTTCGTTGTATATGATCTTCATTATTGTCTCTGTTGGTCTTCGTTTTATATGACCAAACCATCTCAATTTATTCTCTCTCTCAACTTATTTTCTATTGGTGCTACTCCTAATTCACGAATATATTCATTCCTAACTCTATCTCTTTTAGTCTTGCCACACATTTACCTTAGTATCCTCATCTCAACAACACTCATCTTATCTACATGTTTTTTTTTTTTTTTTTTTTTTTTGAACAGCAAAAAAAACTTTATTAATGCAAAAACAAAACATGCAATTACATCAACAAAGCGGGAGAGTGCACCAAGCATCATAGCTAACCAAAACGATCCCAACTAGGTTGGCACCGTAAAGGAAGCACATTCATTTGCTAGCACTAACCCAAGATTGGTGAGAAACCAATCAAAAACAAACAAGCAAAATAAAAAAAGGAAGTAACAACCAAAACAACCAACATAGCCTATTTGCACTACCAGCCATAGTAAATTACCCCAACCAAGACCCACAACATCATACAGCAGCCATCTACCGAACCAACAATCAACACTAGAATGTGCTTCCCCTTCAACTATCTAAACAGATTCCAACAGCAACAAGCCAACCACCTAGTCCTTCCACTAGCAGCAGCTGTAACCAGGAACAACAGCAGCAGCTCCCCTGCGAAATGAGGCCAACTACCTGCGGGCTGCAACACTGATATCAGAGCAAATAGAGCAATCACCACCTTAAAATCAGAGCAAATGGAAACAAGTTGCCAACATCAGCACACACCACCACCACCTCAGATGCAACTCCTAATCAGACTCAAATTAGAGATGAAATCATGGAATGAATACATGCTACCAATGTGATGATCCTTAGCCCAGTAGACCACTCTTACTTTAACTAGTTCAATCAAAGTCTCCAAATTTGGTTGAGCTCCCCTAAAAATACACTCATTTCTGAGCCTCCATAATGACCACACTACTGCAATAGGAATAACATTCCAGATCATGAGCTCCTTTTTTCTGAACTTGAATCCACACCACCAATGAAGCAGCTCAATAACTGAACTAGGGGAAACCCATTTAGATCCTTACCAATCAATTACACTAGACCATAACTTTCAAGCAAATGGACAAAGCAACAAAATATGATGAAGAGTTTCAGGAACAGATTTACAAAACACACACAAAGAGACAGAATTATCCCTTAGGACACCGATTCGATGAAGAAAGTCAGCAGTCTTTAATCTTCCTCTCCACACCAACCAGAGCAAAAATTTGGCTTTTGGGGGAGCTATATTATACCAGATAAATTTTGACAACTCCAGAGCATGCCCCTCATCAGCTTGAAGCCACCCAAACAATGATCTAACTTGAAAAATCCCAGAAGAAGACGGCAGCCATCTGATATGATCCTATCTATTAACCCTCAATACAGGACCTTCACCCAAAATCTGGAACAAACGAAACAATTCCTCCTCCTCCCAAGCACGAAGAGGTCTTTTAAAAGTCAAAATCCACCTGCCATTTGCATTCTTTTCATCAACGAACCACTTCAAAGATCCAAGAGGCTCTGTAGATAAACCAAAAAGTCTAGGGAATTGATGCTCCAAGCTTGAATGCCCAATCCACTTATCAGTCCAGAAAAGAATCGAACTACCATCCCCAACCACAATCTTGACATTTTCCAAAAAATAAGTAACCACTAGTGGCTGTGTAACTGCCACAGACATGACATCTCTCCAAATTCTAGATTCAAAATTACATACACCAGACAGAGGTAAGAAGGATCCATTACTGTGACTGTAATAACTGCTAATCAGCTGCCTCTACAGAGCCTTCTTCTCAGCCCCAAACCTCCACCACCACTTTACTAACAAACATAGGTTCACCTTTCTAATGTTTCTGATCCCTAACCCACCACGGTATAAAGCCTTGGTAACCTCTCCCCATCGAACCAAATGAACCTTTCTACGATTATATGACCCTCCCCATAAAAAAGAGGCTTGCAACCTATCCACTGTCTTAGCAACACACTCAGGCATCTTAAACAAAGAAAGGTAATAAACTGGAAGACTAGACAGAACTGACTTGATCATGGTAACTCTACCAGCGTACGACATCACTCTCATCTTCCATCCTGCAAGCCGTACTTTGATCTTATCCAAAATAGGCTTCCATGTTGATTTTCGACGAGGATTTGCACCCAAAGGTAAGCCAAGATAGACCAGGGGAAGAACATGATAGGAACAATTCAGTCTAACAGCGAAATCCTTAACTAATTGGGTTGAAATTCCAACACCACGAACAACACTTTTCTGAAAATTAATCTTTAGACCTGAAATAATTTCAAAGCATCTAAGAATCCTCTTAATGGTGATAAGTTCACTCCAATCAGCTTCACAAAACAATATAGTATCATCTGCAAATTGTAGATGGGAAACAACCAAATCATTGGGACCAACGGTAGCACCTCTAACTAATCCAATCTCCTTAGCTCTGGATAACAAAACATTCAAGCCCTCTGCTATGATATTGAACAGAAAAGGTGAAAGTGGATCACCTTGTCGTAGACCTTTCTGGGGATTGAACTCTGCTGTAGGAGAACCATTCACTAACACCGATATACTATGAGAGGTCACACATGCTTTAATCGATCCAATCCATCTAGCACCAAAACCAAATTTTTGAAGCATATCAAACAAATATTCCCAATTTACTGTGTCATAAGCCTTCTCAAAGTCCAACTTGAGAATTACACCTTTAGTTTTTGTCTTCTTCCACCAATCTACAATCTCATTTGCTATGAGTACACCATCCAAAATATTTCTTCCCCCTAAAAATGCGGACTAGTTTTCACTAATCACCTCAGGTAAAATCCTCTTCAATCTACAAGATAATACCTTAGCCAAAATTTTGTAGACTACCCCAATAAGACAGATAGGACGATAATCCGAAAGACTTGATGGATTGGACTTCTTTGGGACAAGAGTAAAGAAAGAGCACTTCAGACTTCTGACCAACCTGCCATTCTCATGAAACTCTGACATGAAATTCATAAAATCCTGCTTCAGTATACTCCAACATTTCTGAATGCAATGCACATTAAATCCATCAGGTCCTGGCGCCTTATTTCCATCACAACTTTTGATGGCTGCCCACACTTCAGATTCAGTAAACACCACCTCCAAATCAGCTGCAGAGTCAATATTAATAGATTTTAACAGACCGCCAAGCTTGGGCCTATGCTTCCAACTCTCATAAAACAAACGCCTAAAATGCCTTACCACCTCCAATTTTAACTCATTAGGTAGCATAACATCTCTACCATTAACCTAAATACAATCCAACATGTTCCTACATTGACGACTTTTTGCCATAACGTGAAAAAATTTGGTGTTCTTATCACCCTTTAATGCCCAATTCAATCTAGATTTTTGAAGCCAATTCCACTCTTCCATTTTCCTCAATCTCCTAACTTCTCCAAGGATGTTTCTTCTATTTCTAACTTCCTGGTCGTTTAGACTTCTACCCTCAGCCTCCAAATCTAAAAAATGGAGCTCAGCTTCAGCTACTTTAATTTTATAATCAACAGATCCATAGACCTCCTGGTTCCACTCCTTCAACTTGGATTTGAGAATGTGAAATTTTTCTTTAACAACAAAACCTGCCCATCCAACCACCTGAGCCTCCATCCAAGTCTTTTTAATCAAAGGTAAACAGCCAGGATGCAAGAGCCAGGAATTAAAAAATTTAAACGGCTTAGGGCCCCAATCTCTTTGATCCTCCATAAGTAGGATTAGGCAATGATCAGATAGAATTCTAGGCAGACCCCAGACTTTAAAATCAAAGAGTTGAAGCCACTCAGGATTAATGAGAAATCTATCTAACCTACTCCATCTATCACCCTCAACAGAATTGCTCCACGTATACTTTCTACCCAACATTGGAATATCAGTAAGTTCCATTTTTTCAATAAATTCCCCAAAGTCTTTCATCCCCCTATCTCTTCTTAAGCATCCTTTTCTCTCACCAATAAAGCGGATTTCATTAAAATCCCCCCCCCCAAACACCATGGAAAAAGAAAAGAGCGCCTAAGATTACCCAGCACCTCCCACAGAATCCTCCTCCTTGCAACATCATTCGGCCCATACACATTAACCACCACACAATTAAAGAACTTACAGAAAATACCTGATAATAGAAGGAAGCTTCTGTTACAGCAGCAGTCAACCATTGTAAATATCTCAGGTTTCCAAAAACAGAGAAGACCTCCAGCACTCCCCACTGCATCTACAGATACAAAACTAAACTGATCCCACGGACATAAGGATTCCACAAATTGGTCTGATATCCCAGATTTCTTAGTTTCTTGTAACAATACCATATCCACACCCCTTACTCTAACTAGCTCTTTAATCTTCTTTCTCTTACAGGGCCTACTGTAGACACCCCATTTTTTACTGACCTTAAGACTCAGACGTCACCGATTGAGTGCTCGGTGATGTTGCATGTTGTGCTCGTTCAGAAGCCTCAGAGTCGCGGCCATGCGCCCTGCCTCCGGACTTCCGAACTCTCTTCTGTGCTTTGTCTCGGTTTGCGAACCAGACTCGGTTTTCTCTGTTTTCTTTCCTAAGGGGAGGGAATGGTCCCGTAGACTATCTCCCAGTGGCCGTGGGCTACATTTCGTGGCCGTAGGCCATTTTGCCCATTTCGGAGCCCGGTTCCCAGTTTTCGGGACCGTCAGGCCGTGTGCCTCGGTTTGGGACCGCCCAACTATCTCCGATTTCTCCGGTTTTTGGCATGCACCTCTGTTTGTCATTCCGAGGGACACTGGGGTCGCAGATACCCACTTCGCTGCCGTATGCCACTTTCGGTGCCTGCAGCTCATTTTCGGGACCCCGAACTGTGCGGTTTGGGCCCCGAGCGTTCATTTCTCATTAGTTTTTGTTCAATTTTGGAAGGTACCTCTGTTTCAACACCAGGAAGATCACTGGGGGGTGGGAGGCCAGCAATTATCCCAGATAACCAGTTTCGCTTCTCCGGCGCCCGTTTTGCTCACTTCCGGGCCAATGTTGAATACCCTGGGCATATTTTCTTCCAACCAAAGCTACATATCTGTGATCAGGGGACATGGGAGGACCCTAAAAACTACTGGTCGGCCAGCAATTGTGGATTTCATTTTTGAGCCTCTCATTCAAGTCCTATGTTGTGACTCCTGTTTCAGTATTGCCAATTTCCGACCTTGGAACCTTGTTCCACACATCTGGGAGGACCCTAAAAGTTGGTGGTCGGCCAGAAATTGTGGATTTCATTTTTGAGCCCCTCCTTCAAGCTCTATGTTGTGGCTCCTGCTTCAGTGTTGCCAATTTCCGACCTTGGGGCCTTATTCTACACACATGGGAGGACACCATTGCATGGTGGTCGGCCAGAATTTTTGCCCTTCATTTTTGGTCCATGGCCGGCCGGCCAGGGTGAGTGGCTGGCCGACCAGGTGGGGTGGCCGGCCGGCCACCTCCCAGAAAGTTACCTGGCCGGCCAGCTTTCTGCTTTCCAGCCCTTTCCAACTGTCCGGATATTTTTCAAAATATCCCGGGCATCCGGGAGATATTTTGGGAGGGAAAGCTTGGGTGCTTTTCCCTCCCCTTTTACACCATTTTCTTGCCTATTTAAAGGGTCCAACTCCTCCTTTGCTAGGGTTGGAACAATTCACCTCAAGACTTCATCTTCCCTAACCTCCATTTTCATAGCCAAAAGCTCAAAAACCTTCAAGCTTCCTAGCTAATTCCTTCATCAACCCTAAGCTCCACCATCACCACCTCCATTCCAGCAGCAAAGGGGTGTTTTCCAGAGGCCAAGAAGCAACAAATTGAAGCCAAGAGGTAGCAAAAGACTTGTCTCCAAGGGTAAGCCACTAATTCCCCTTTTTTAGCATAATTTTTCATCAATTCTTTGCCCTATTTCCCTTTTGTTTTGGGCTCCGACCCCTACTGGTTTTAGGCTTATTTTGAGCCCCTCTACAACTTTGTAGAAGGGCTCAACCCTGTTTGGTATCTCCATGATATACCTCTTTCAATACCACTCTTTAGGCCATTGTTTTGCATGCTTTATTTTCCTTATGAGTAATCTGATTTCGAGCATACTATATACTGTGAGTGGGCTTATTTTGAGCCCCTCTTCAACATTGAAGAAGGGCTCAACCATGTTTGGTGGCTCTAGCATGCACTTCCTTTGAAATTCTTCCATTTTACCGTAAACTTGCATGCTACTTTTAGCCTATATGCATTTATTTTTGGAGCATGCTATAAACTTATTATGGGCTTATTTTGTGTCCCTCTACAACATTGTAGAAGGGACCAATCTTGTTTGGTGCCTCCATGAATGGCCTCCCTTTGTACCTCTCTTTGGCCATGTTTTGCATACTTCTTTAAGCTTATCATGCTTCTGTTTTCAGCCCTCATCAGGCTTAGAAAGTATCTTATTTTGGCCTATTCTTCATGTTTTATCAAGGGTCTTGAGTTGTTTGGTCATTGCTTATGATACCTCATGTTATATCCCTTGTTGGCCCATTATTTTGCATGCTATGTTTAGTATATCTACACACTGAATTGGGGGATGCCATCTTTTGTAAATATGCATATTTTTGGTCCCTCTTTAATGTTGTAGAACTGTTTTTTTTGGTTTGAGCATTGTATATGTTACTTGCTTTGTAAATCTCCTCTTTCCCCCCATTTTTGCAAGCTATTGTTTCCATACTTGTGATTATTGTTTGGCCTTGCTTTGTACTAAAAAATGCTATTTTTGGGGCTGCCTTGCTACTGTTTTTGCTGTCATGTGCCAATTTTGCATGTTTAGCATAGCCGTAGGCCATTTCGGGTACTTAAAATCACATTTCGGGATGATTTCATGCATTGATTGTCATTTCGTATCATTTCGGGGCTGTTTTCCCCTTCATTTAGCTGCTGAAATTTGGTTTGCATGCTTGCATATCATTCTCCATGTCATTTTATGCCTTAGTGCATTGCCTCGGTTTGCGTGCCCGTGTGCACGCACTTCGAGGCACTCTGTTTTCATCCGTCGGCATCTTATGTGAGTGCGGCTGAGGTCCTCTCATGTTAGTGTAAGCCCAATCTGCATTTTTCATGCCTGTACATCACCGCCTCGGTTTGTGTGCCCGTGTGCACGCATTTCGAGGCACTTCTTTTTTATCCGACGGCAGCTTATGTGAGTGCGGCTGAGGTCCTCTCATGTTGGCGTAAGCCCAATTTGCATTCCGTATGCCATTTCATTCCATTTTGTCACCACCTCAGTTTGCGTGCCCGTGTGCACGCATTTCGAGGCACTTCGGTTTTATCCGATTTGCATTTCACATCAACGCCTCAGTTTGCGTGCCCGTGTGCACGCATTTCGAGGCACTTCGGTTTTATCCGATTTGCATTTCACATCACCGCCTCGGTTTGCGTGCCCGTGTGCACGCATTTCGAGGCACCTCTGTTTTATCCGATTTACATTTTAAATTGCGTGCCCGTGTGCACGCATTTCGAGGCACTTCTTTCGTCTCTCGGCAGCTTATATGAGTGTGGCTGAGGCCCTCTCATGTTGGCGTAAGCCCATCATTCCATTCCGTATGCCATTTTATGCATTCCTCGATTTGCGTGTCCGCGGGCACGCATTTCAAGGCATCTCATTTTTATCATTCCGGCATCCTATGTGAGTGTGGCTGAGGCTCCCTCATGTTGGTATAAGCCCATCATTGCATTTCGCATGTCATTCTGCATTCCTCGATTTGCGTGCCTGTGGGCACGCATTTCGAGACATCTCATTTTCATAGCATTGCGCATGCTAGGTTGCATATTAGTTGCATTACATGCATATCATGCATATCATGCATATTGCACGGGAAACGAGGCGCGTTTTGTACTCCGAGTAACGGAACGGGTCTCAATTCCCAAGTCACCGACACTCCGGATTACCCATGATGGAGTTAGGTTTTGTTGTCGCATTCATATGCATTCATCCTATATTGAGTTGTGCAATTCGGCTCCTCGGCCATCATGCATCGATGTGCGTGATTGGTGGCACGAGGATCGAGGCATACATATATTTGTGAAATACATTGCTATGCCCTTTTCCTGCTCTCTGTTGCAGCAAAATGAAGAATCAGCAAATTTCCAGAGTCTGGCACGCATTTTGAGACACAGTGCAAACAGAGGCTAATTGGGGCATCCCAGTGGATTTCCGCGCCGAAGCAGCCCGGCATACATCATTCATCAACAGTGAGGCAGTCCCTGGCTTGCACGCCATTTTACAGTTTTCTTGTTTAATTTGTCAATTAATTAGGAATTTGTATATTATTTCAGACTGTATATTTCGGACTGTAATATTCTTTCATTTTGGGTCTGTATTATTATTTATTCGGACCCTCTGCGCGAGGGCAATGTTGTAATAAGGGTGTGTGAGTGTGATGCATGTCTTCCAACCCCACGTCTTTCTCCCTTTTATTTACCTGCTTACGATGGTTAGATATAGGGCATATTTCAATTAGCATGACAGTATGACAGCATGTTTGCATCATTCATCTGTTTTGCATGCACCGGGCTCGGCGCATCATACTAACTGCATTTGTATTTCAATTTCAAAATGAATACTTGCTAGCTGTTGCATCTCATATGCCATGTTTAGAATAGCCGAGCCTGCTATAGTTGCATTTTGCATGTGTTGCATTAGGCATTTCAGCACATTTAGGATCATGCATGATTTCTAATCAGTTTTCTGTTTTGGCTTGGAGTACTCGGTAAGTTTTATGCTTTAGCATCCTTGCATGCGTGTGAGTGTTGCCATGAATATGTATGCTTACCATGAGGCTAAATGCTTATGTGATATAACTGCATTGAATGCCTGTGGGTGAAGGTTGAGTTATCTGAATTGGGACAATTCATTGACTGTTTGTTTTAAGCCCACTAGATAGTGGCAAAATCATGTTTTCTTAAGCCCACCTGAGGGTGGCAAATCCGCATTTTAGCCTACCTGCGGGTAGCACCATCACACCATTTTCAAACAAACAAACATGAAATGTTTCGTTCCAATTCAGACGACTCGGTCTATACTTGTTTGCTGCGAGCATCACATAGTAATCCTAGGCTAATAACCGGAATAAGAACGCACAAAGTTTTCAAAAACAGATATCATGGTTAGTAGAGGCCGGTCTTTGACCGGGCGAGCGGGGGTGCTCACGATGTGACCTTCCCCAATCGTACCCAAGTTCCCGAGCCAACTTTGGTGATGACGGACACGTGGCCTTTGGCACTGAGTTAGGGTTTCCTAAATTTCCCATTTTAAAAATATTTAGGTGGCGACTCTGTTATCTGGCAAAGCAGTCCATGTTTGGCACTTCTTTCAAAAAATCTGTTTTTCTTCAAAACGATTTGCCAGAATTGGACTCTTTGGTTCAGATTTAGAACCGCAACAAAATCGAGTCCGAACTATAGCGAGGTCCCTCGCGGGCTTGTTACACCTACCTAACCCCCTAACATTCCAAGATAACATCTTCATTACAAACCAAAATAATACACCAAAGTCACCTGCTTACACAGCTTAGGGCTTACTGACAGACCCCTTTAAAGCCTCTGCTCTCTCCAAATCCTTCCTTTCAAGATCCATTAATTTGTCAAGAACCTCCTTTTCCTTTCCTTTGAAATCAATCCCCAATAATTTCCCAATTTTCATGGTTGCCTGGGCTTCACTCAGGAGATGTCGAACCCTACTTGAACTGCTAGCTTGCGATTTAGAACAAGAAACAGCAGCCATCGCTGCTTCAATCAACGCCCCTTTATCTAACTTGCTTCCAGAAGCTCCACTTTTTCTAACTCTTTTCTTTGGGATCTTAGTTTTGCACTTTGCTGTGTTTGGAATGACCACTTCTTTCCCTTTCCCTTCATTCTGCAAACCATTCCGACTTGAAGATGCACACCTCATATCAGATCCAGCTAACTGTGGTTGCTCTGAAGGAAGAGACAACTGCCCTGCTCTATTATCCTTTGAGACAATGGCGACCTCCACCAGGTCCAGCCCATTAGATGTTGCATGATTAAAACAAACACCACCAACTCCATTAAATAACCCATTGTCCTGGGTTGGCCCAATGACAACTTCCAGATTGATGCTGGGCCTCTGCAACTCAGACCCACTCAAACTTTTCAAATGGCCCATACAATCAACATCACTCGTAACTTGGCAGCTTCCTTCATCTTCACCTTGAATTTGAAAATCCGACAAACGCCTTTCCATTTCCATGCATGCGCCACCTATATCTCCAATCCCCAGTCCACTACCCGTTTCAATAACTCTAGAAACCGTTATGTCATTAATACCATTTACCTGCCTCTCCACCTCCTTCATGATATTTCCCCTTTCAACAGGTGCCAACTCAGCCTTAGTATCCAACTCAACTGCCAATTCAACCTCCACCTCATCATCATCCTCCTTACCATTCCCAGATTCTTTGTTACATTTACTATTATCATTGCAAGAAGTTGCCACTCCATTACAATGCGATGACCCTTCATCCAAAGGAGAATTCAAATGACTCTCAACACTAACTATGATTACTTGCTCCTCACAGATCCTAACGGGATAAAACTTATCCTTACAAGCCAACATGATCACCAAATTAATGGGCTCCATCACCTTAGTTGATATTCTTACTTTACCACACTGAAGCAATGTCATTTGTAGAGTATCATTGTCAATTCCAAACACCTGACCCCATAATTTACCAACGTTTTTGAACGTAAGTGAACTCCACAAATTAAACGGAACACCGTAACAACTTAACCACACAGCTCGCACCTGCTTAATAACCATATCCTTCTTCCACTCCGATACAAAATCACACCATGCATAAATCCACTCCTTCATCCGACTAAATTCATACTGCAACACTTTTTTTGAATTGAACGTGATTACCACCAATTTCCCACCTCCTTCGCGAAATATAAGATTTTTCAATACTCTTTTCTCACACTCCTGTTTGAACTCAATCAACACACAGAATGGTTTTAACTTAACGATTAAGCTCTCATACAACCAACCATTACTAGCCTCCTCTATTCTTGCAATGAGGTCCTTACCTCCCCCACCTACAATCCCTTTAACAATATCTGCATAAGAACGAGAATCCGTCCTTACCTTAGAATTGAATTTGTCCTTATTCACAACCCACTCACCCTGCCCTTGAAACACTGGTTGACCCCCTCCTGGACGCACCACCCTACCAAACTCTGCCATTTTCACTTTTAAATCCCTATTATCAACCCATAACCCATTTGCTTTTTGTATCGCCATATCAGCCGCCACCGGATAGCCATACCTCACAAAACCAAATCTCGATCTCGTTACTTTCCTTCTCTTATTTGGAATAAATGCATCTTTAACCACCCTAAATTTAGAAAACAATACAAACAACCCCTTCGAATCCATAGCTTCCGGTATATTATCCACAAACACTGTTATAATACCTTGCGTTTCCACATTCTTTCGTGGCCTCCGATGAATGACTGGTATCCATCCTCCCTTTGCACCTCTGGTATCCATCTTCATTCCGATCTTCTCTCTTCATCTTATCTACATGTTATTTCTTAGTTGCCCAATATTTCGTCACATACAACATCGCTGATTTAATAGCCGTTTGATAGAACTTTACTTTTAATCTAATGAGTATTCATTTATCACACAGTACCCTAGGCACACTCCTCTACTTAATCCAAAACTCACCTTAGTTCCATGGATCACATCTTGTCTAATCTCCTCATCCATTGTGATAATCGAGCCTAAATAACAAAAACGTTCACTCTTAGATAGTTTTTGGTTTTCAATCTTCACTTTGCTTCTATTTTCATTTTGTCGTGTATTTCATCAAAAAAAATAATAAATTAAATTGATCCGATAATTGTAACTTATTTAATTTATCACGTTTTTTACCAAAAAAAATAGACGACAATTATGATTTTAAAATAAACTTTACATTTTTTTTTTTTTTTGGTGTGATTAATGTAATAAATTGAACAAGTTATAGTTATTGGATCGACCTAATTTTTTTAGATGAAATACACAAACTATATAACAAAATGAACGATTCACATTATCAAAATAGATCCATAATGAGTTTTACAGACCCAAACAATATTTTTTAGTCCAAATTTTAGATCAAAGGGAATTTGCCTCATTTAGGGATGCTTGTATCTCTAAAGTTTCTAGAACTATGCACGAGTTGACCAAACATGCTACTATTATTACTTAAATATATTATATATTTTCTGCTCATAAAACAAAATAGCCTCGCCTGTACCATCTGCACATATTTCAGTCATTTATATTTATTTATTAGTTAGTTGTGTAGCTATTAGGCTTGAGGATGGTTAACTTTCTAATTATTTGTTTCAAATTTTGATTTCTATGGATTCAAATTTAACAATTTAATCTTTGTTCTTTAATTGCTTATTAATTTTTTTTATGTGTACACCTTAAGAGTTTAACAAATGTTCCAAAATAATTAATTTTAACCTTGAATTTGAACAATCAAACTGAAACCAAATTTAAATTATAGGATCAAACTGTTTAATTTAAAATTATAAGACTGAAAGTGAAATTTAAGTATAGTTATAATGATTAGAAGTGCAATTGTCCCTTTATTTATTGATGTCCATGTAATTCACATTGTGGGTTATGATTGGTGTTAGACAAATGAGCTCCATAATAGAACCAATGAAAACTTATCAAATGAGTCAGAATTAGTTTATATTTTGGTCTTACTTTTTTTCATTTATTTTTTCTCTTTTTATTTTTTAATTTTTTTTCTTTATAAGAAACCAAATGATATATAAATGTAGGGGAAATTATATAAATGGTCTTTATAATTTACACGATGTGTCAACTTAGTCATTATTTTAATTTGTTCGATTTTGCTCTTTAATTTAACAGTTTGTGTCATATTGTTTCAATAAATAACGGCCGTTAAGTTTGGTGAACGAAAACTCAAACGATGTGTCAATTTGGTCCTTACAGTTTACACGACGTGTCAATTTGGTCCCTACAATATACACGGTGTGTCAATTTGGTCCTTATCAAAATCGAGCAAATTAAAACTATATGGACTAAATTGACACATTAAGTAAATTACAGGGACCAAATTGACACATTGTGTAACTTACAGAGACCAAATTGACATATCGTTTAAGCATGTGACGACTTTCCATTCACCAAACCAAACCTAGCGGCCATTATTTATTGGACCAATATGACACAATCCATTAAATTAAGGGACAAAATCGAGCAAATTAAAACAATAGGAATCAAATTAACACATTATGTAAATTATAGGAACCATTTGCATAATTTACCCATAAATATATATAGTCAAGTCCATATTACATTCAAACAAGCCTTACCTGTTTTGGCCCAAGTTTCACATCTTAAGTGTTGTTCAAGCAATAGAAAATCACAAATGAGATTAATTAGACAAGTCTAGTCCAACCATATTGTGGTCTCTACAATAAGTGAAATTACTCGTTAAATAGTGACACTATCATGTAATATCAGTGTTATATTCAATATTTATTAATTGAAAAGAACCTAAAACACCATCATTTTCTTGATGGGTCCTTCCTTTGGAATTGCTTCCTCAATTATTTTATTGATTGTTGAATGGATTTTTTTACTCAATTAATGCTCTTTTGAAAAAGCTTTTTCCCTGAGCTAGACTTTTCTATGCAGCTCAATAAGGACAAGTCTTTGTGGTCATCTTCAATTTAGCGTATAGTTGTTAACATAAATTTCAGAACATAAACCTTAAACTTCGGATCAATTACCATGTGTATCAACAAGAAATCAAGACAAAATGACATACCTGAATCTATTGATGAATGATTAAACGGAAGCGTGATTATCAATAAACTCTTTGTTATTGACTATGTTATTGCCTTCTAATCCTTTCCCCTTTGGTGCCTTATGTTTCTCCTTGAGAGGATTTAGAAAACATGGCAGTGTTCTTTTTCACCACTTGGGAAGGAATAGGGACCATAACCTTTTAAAGGTTTTAACAATTTCAGAACATAAACCTTAAACTTCGGATCAATTACCATGTGTATCAACAAGAAATCAAGACAAAATGACATACCTGAATCTATTGATGAATGATTAAACGGAAGCGTGATTATCAATAAACTCTTTGTTATTGACTATGTTATTGCCTTCTAATCCTTTCCCCTTTGGTGCCTTATGTTTCTCCTTGAGAGGATTTAGAAAACATGGCAGTGTTCTTTTTCACCACTTGGGAAGGAATAGGGACCATAACCTTTTAAAGGTTGTAATTGGTTTTCATAACTGAAAGTTATAAAGTCCCATGAAACCACCATATGGGATATTAAACAGACATCAGTTACCCATTAACCATTAAACTAATTAATTAGCCATTAAACCAATTAATTAGTCATTAAACCAACTTTAACCAATATGTTTTAATTTCTATTTCTGCCCCTCATAGAAATAGAAATTATACAACTAGTATCTACACATTAGGTCCATAACACATATACCCTTAAGCCTATTAACTAAATTGAATCACTTAAATTGTAGGCTTTTTATAAATGATAACACCACATTTAATTATGTGGTCCCATTGAGACATTATCTAACAATCTCCCACTGGACCACATATGTACCCTGAAAAATGTGCTTAACTTTAGTGAGCTCAGAAATTTGTTATCATAACTTGAGGGTATCCAAACAATCTTGTCCATTAACTATACTAATATAGGATCAAAGCGGTCTTCGTTACATCAATCGTAACTCGACCCACCAATGGTCACGTATACTAATACAGCTAAATGACATAGATCAATCATGGATGCGTAGCATGGAAATTACATGTGATGTGATCCATACATGCCTATTTCCAACTGGTCCTACTTAACTTTATTGAGATCAATACTTCACATTACGTAACAGAGCGTAATAAACTGAATACTTTATTTCTGCAGAAATTAATCTAATTACATAGATAAAACTTAAGGCTGACATAAAGCAGTAATATAAATACAAACTCCCACTAAACCAGAATGTTCTCAAATAGAACAACACCCATCTGAGCAGTGTGCTCATGAAAGACCTTGGGTGGTAGTCCCTTCGTAAGTGGATCCGCTATCATGGAGTTTGTCCCAATGTGCTCTATGGAAATCTGTCCACTCTGCACTCTTTCTTTTACAACTAGGAACTTGATATCAATATGCTTTGATTTTATCGAGCTCCTATTGTTATTGGAATATAAAACTGCAGACTTATTGTCACAATATAACTTAAGTGGTCTTTCAGTGCCTTCCAAAATACGCAACCCAGTGACAAAATTCCGCAGCCATATCCCTTGGTTTGATGCCTCATAACATGCTACAAATTCTGCGGCCATGGTGGATGAAGCTATGAGCGTCTGCTTTGCAGACCTCCACGAAATTGCTCCCCCAGCTAACAGATAAATATAGCCTGATGTGGATTTCCTACTGTCTTGGCATCCAGCAAAATCGGAGTCGGAATATCCAATGACCTCTAACTTATCCGATCTCCTATATGTGAGCATATATTCCTTTGTTCTCTGTAAATATCGCATAACACGCTTGACTGCTTTCCAATGATCCATGCCAGGATTACTTAAATATCTGCCTAACATGCCAACTATGAACGCAATATCCGGACGCGTACATACTTGAGCATACATTAGACTCCCTACAGCCGAGGCATAAGGAATCTTCTGCATTTCTTGAATTTCAAGACTGGTCTTCGGGCATTGACTGAGACTAAACTTGTCTCCCTTAGCAACCGGGGTTTCACCTGGTTTACAATTTTGCATGCCAAATCTATTGAGTACTTTTTCGATATAGCTCCTTTGTGATAATCCCAAAATACCCCGAGAACGATCTCGGTGTATTTCGATTCCTAATACAAAAGAAGCATCACCAAGATCTTTCATTTCAAAATTCTTAGATAGAAATCTCTTGGTGTCATGCAATAAGTTTATATCGTTTGTGGCAAGCAATATGTCGTCAACATATAAAACCAAAAATATGTGTTTACTCCCACTGAACTTGTGATACACACATTCATCAACAGCATTAGTTTCAAAACCATACGAAGTGATAACTTGATGAAATTTGAAGTACCACTGACGAGAAGCTTGTTTGAGTCCATAGATGGATTTAGTCAATTTGCAAACCATATTCTTTGGGTCTCCTGACACAAAGTTTTCTGGCTGCACCATATAAATTGTTTCTTTAATGTCACCATTAAGAAAAGCTGTTTTGACATCCATCTGATGCAACTCAAGATCAAAATATGCAACAAGCTCCATAATTGTCCTAAAAGAATCTTTCGAAGAAACTGGAGAGAAAGTTTCTTTAAAGTCAATTCCTTCTTTTTGAGTAAAGCCTTTGGCTACAAGACGTGCCTTATACCTCTCCACATTACCATTTGAATCCCTTTTGGTTTTAAATATCCATTTACAACCTACGGGCTTCGCACCAACTGGTAATGAGACAAGTTCCCAAACTTTATTGTCTTGCATAGACTTATATTCTTCATTCATGGCTTCTATCTACTTATGAGAGTTGGAACTTTCCATGGCTTGACGAAAGTTGATTGGATCATCTTTCGACATTCCATTTTCTACCTCATGTTCCTGGAGATATACAATATAATCATCTGAAAGTGCAAATCTCCTTTCTCTTGTGGATCGCCTTAATGGCACAGATTATTGAGGTTGAGGTTGTAGAGTTTGTTCCTCAGGAATAATTACCTCATCTTGAATGGGGGTTTGAACTATATTATCTTGAACAACTTCCTTTCCCTTATGCTTTCTTTTGCCCGTATGCTTGGAGGTGCTTGCCAGATGAGCACTGTCAGTCCTTTCTTGCTTCAATCTCTCTTCCTCTTGCACACAAAATGAAATGAGCTCATTGAGAGTCCATTTCTCCTTCTGGCAGTTATAACTGACCTTAAATTGGTTAAATTGTGCAGGAAGAGAGATGAGAACTAAATGCACGAGCAAATCATCAGATAGGTCGAGCTTTAGTGCCTTAAGTTTTGAAGCAAGATGAGACATTTCCATGATGTACTCGCGAACATTACCCTTGCCTTTATACTTTATTGAAATCAAGCTTACTAAAAGCGTGCTTGTTTCAGCCTTATCGTTTTTAGCAAAACGCTTTTGAATTTCTGAAAGAAATTCATCGGCAACGGTAACATCCTCTGTTATTGCACCCCGAAAGACTTCTGGAATCCCACGCTTCATGATCATAAGACTTAGCCTGTTAGAACGATCCCACTTTTCAAAGTACACAATTTCCTCATGAGTACTTTGTGCAGTGAGAGCATTCGGTTTTGGCATCCTTAATGCCAAGTCTATGTCCATGCAGCCGAGAACAATCAATATGTTCTCTTTCCAGTCCTTAAAGTTTGTTCCATTTAACATTGGAACATTGTTCATGTTAGCAGAGATTGAAGTAGTCGACATTAAAGCTGAATCCAAAAGAAAATAAAAGGAATAAACAATTATGCTCACATTAAGTTACCAAACAGATAATCTCTAAATAAATTAATTTAATGACAACATCTCAAGATACCTAGCACAACATTAATACCAAACCTTTGGGTAGTGATATTAACTGTAAGTGGTATTCTTGTTGTAATGATCAAACATTGACAATAAGTTATGTCAAATAACAAATCTATCTTTGGATGGATTTATTATTCACATTAGGTTTCCTTTACAATTGGCACATGTTTATCACCACAAAATGTGTGTGTAATTCTGCCAAGTATTAATCATGTCTTTGGACCGATAAATACCCGCATGAGATACACAGACATGAATATCAAAACATTCCATATAAAACAATCTAGACAAGAGAGATCACTTTTGTGACATCTTGTTTGAATTGACTTATATTTAGAACGTTAGGAAATGAAATTGCTGTAGACGTTGTATAAATTACAATAAATTTAAAGATTTCTTAATTTGTTACCCCGAAATATTATATAATCTGCAGCAATCCCAATTATATACATACATATATAAATAGAATTGACGGGTCCAAAAAACAAACTGACCACCGAATCATTTTACAATTCCAGAAAACAGATTGCCATTTTCACAGAACAAAACAGGAAAAAACAGAATTTACATCCATAAGAAAATTCAGAATCTGATTTCAGGAAACTAAATAGAATGAATAAAGCATATCAATTCTGATAATACACATGATAATGTAGGCTCTGATACCAATTGTTAACATAAATTTCAGAACATAAACCTTAAACTTCGGATCAATTACCATGTGTATCAACAAGAAATCAAGACAAAATGACATACCTGAATCTATTGATGAATGATTAAACGGAAGCGTGATTATCAATAAACTCTTTGTTATTGACTATGTTATTGCCTTCTAATCCTTTCCCCTTTGGTGCCTTATGTTTCTCCTTGAGAGGATTTAGAAAACATGGCAGTGTTCTTTTTCACCACTTGGGAAGGAATAGGGACCATAACCTTTTAAAGGTTGTAATTGGTTTTCATAACTGAAAGTTATAAAGTCCCATGAAACCACCATATGGGATATTAAACAGACATCAGTTACCCATTAACCATTAAACTAATTAATTAGCCATTAAACCAATTAATTAGTCATTAAACCAACTTTAACCAATATGTTTTAATTTCTATTTCTGCCCCTCATAGAAATAGAAATTATACAACTAGTATCTACACATTAGGTCCATAACACATATACCCTTAAGCCTATTAACTAAATTGAATCACTTAAATTGTAGGCTTTTTATAAATGATAACACCACATTTAATTATGTGGTCCCATTGAGACATTATCTAACAATAGTATGGTCTTCAATTTTGGATAGTTTTGTCTTCAATTTTGGATGAGAAATTAGTATTAGTTAAGAGTTAGCCAAACCAATATCCTTTAAAATGTCCAAGTTGAAAGGGGAAATTATAATTTGCTACACAAACAAATATATGCAATATCTCTATCTAAATTTTATTAGTTAAAATAGTGAGACTCTTCACTTTTTTGTCTTCTTTGACACACAACATGACACTAGTTATGAGATAAGTGATGGAGAACAAAATTAAATTGGTTCATTTAAAAAAACAATGAAAGTCTCATAACCAAAGTTACTTTCATTCAAAACAAAATACAACAAAATCTTATAATCAAATCCACTTTGATTTATAACCAAACACCACAAAATGTTATAATCAAATGGTAAGTCCGAGTAAAATTATTAAGTTGTGTGTAATTTTAATTGGCCAATGCAATATAAAAAAATAAAAAGAAAAAAGAAAAAGAAAAAAGGATTTAATAGGTAAATAACCAAAGATTACATCTAATTGTTCCAAATAGTTAGATCTAATTAATACGTCAAATTTGAAAATTTTATTTATTTTCCAATTTTATATTCAATGTAAATTTTTGTTTGGATAGATCTTGAAGAAGGAAATTAAAAAAATAATCTGCTTAATTTCGTCTTTAAAATGTGTTCAAAGAAAAACTAAGGTTAATGAAAAATTCTTGGGTAATGCTATAGTGTGCAACTTACACCTTACACCTTTTTGTGTTCACTTACACCTTACACTTACACCTATTTTACCTTGCACTTACACCTTTTGTGTAAGTGGCATATGGTGTGCAACTTATACATTTCATTTATACCTTCCACTTACACTTACACCTTACACTTACACCTTTTGTATGAGTGGCACATGGTGTGCAACCCACTTACACTTTTTGTGGGTTGCACACCTAAGAAAACTCCAAAATCTTTTAGTAAACAAATAATGAAAATTTTAAAAACAGTCATTATTTTCTTTTCTTTTCTTTTTTTAATGCAAAAAGAAGATATTTACCTATTACACACACTCACCAATAAATAAATAAATAAAAGTTTTAAAATTCAAAAATATCTTTTTGGTATTTATTTTCACCAAACTAGTTTTTTAATATTTTTTCGAAAAATAGATTATGAAAACAAAACCAATAAAGTGATAGATTTTATTCAACATAGTTGTAGAGCTAAATTTATAACATTTTAAAGTTTAAACAAAAAAAGATATATATTAAAGATGCAAATCAATAATAAAAAAATATTGTGACTATGTCATTCGCACAAATAAAGATTCAAATTTAATGTCTTATACATGCACATATGTGAATTTTTGAGCAATTATTTCTATTTTCTTCACTTTATGTATAGAATACCCAAAATAAATATATATATATATATATAAAAGTGAAGTCCATATCCATCAGATTCAAAAATGGTTCTTGGCTTGCGGTGGATGTTGCAGCATCTTAGATTTGTACAATAAAGCTCACGTCAAGATTCATCAAGCAATGGAAAAAGTGAATCAGATTAGAATATTTGTACAATGGTTAAGGATGTTATGGCAAAATGTAAGTTATTTAGCAAGGGAGAGGATCTCCTCCAGTCCAAAGAAGGGCGCTGTTTGAATTTGTGAGACTCATCACAGATCCCATGTCCCTTTATTTATTGATTTCCATGTAATTCACATTGTTGGTTATGATTGGTGTTAGACAAATGAGCTCCATAACAGAACCAAAGAAAAATTATCAAATGAGTCAGAATTAGTTTATATTTTGGTCTTACTTTTTTCATTTATCTTTTCTCTTTTTATTTTTTAATTTTTTTTCTTTATAAGAAACCAAATGATATATAAATGTAGGTTAAATTATATAAATAGTCTTTATAGTTTATACGATGTGTCAATTTGATCATTGTTTTAATTTGCTCGATTTTGCTCCTTAATTTAATGGTTTGTGTCATATTGGTTCAATAAAAAATGGCCGTTAGGTTTGGTGAATGGAATTCAAACGATGTGTCACTTTGGTCCTTACAGTTTACACGACGTGTCAATTTGGTGCCTATAGTATACACGGTGTGTCAATTTGGTCCTTATCAAAATCGAACAAATTAAAACTACATTGACCAAATTGATACATTAGTAAATTACAAGGACCAAATTGACACATTGTGTAACCTATAGAGACCAAATTGACATATCGTTTAAGCACGTGATGACTTTCCGTTCACCAAATCTAGTGGCCATTATTTATTGGACCAATATGACACAATCCATTAAATTAAGAGGCAAAATCGAGTAAATTAAAATAATAGGAACCATATTAACACATTGTGTAAATTATAGGAACCATTTGCATAATATATCCATAAATATATATCGTCAAGTCCATATTACATTCAAACACACCTTACCTGTTTTGGCCCAAGTTTCACATCTTAAGTGTTGTTCAAGCAACAAAAAATCACAAATGAGACTAATTAGACAAGTCTAGTCCAACCATATTGTGGTCTCTACAATAAGTGAAATTACTCGTTAAATAGTGACACTATTACATAATATCAGTCTTACATTCAATATTTATTAATTGAAAAGAACTTAAAAGACCATCACTTTCTTGTTGAGTCCTTCCTTTGGAATTGTTTCCTCAATTATTTTATTCATTGTTAAATGGATTTTTTTACTCAATTAATGCTCTTCTGAAAAATCTTTTTCCCTGAGCTAGACTTTTCTATGCAGCTCAATAAGGACAGGTCTTCGTGGTCATCTTCAATTTAGCGTATAGTATGGTCTTCAATTTTGGATAGTTTTGTCTTCAATTTTGGATGAAAAATTAGTATTAGTTAAGAGTTAGCCAAATCCTTTAAAATGTCCAAGTTGAAAGGGGAAATTATAATTTGCTACACAAACAAATATATGCAATATCTCTATGTAAATTTTATTAGTTAAAATAGTTAGACTCGTCACTTTTTTGTCTTCTTTTACACACAACATGATACTAGTTATGAGATAAGTGATGTAGAGCAAAATTAAATTGGTTCACTAAAAAAAACAATGAAAGTCTCATAACCAAAGTTACTTCCATTCAAAACAAAATAAGACAAAATCTTATATTCAAATCCACTTTGATTTATAACCAAACACCACAAAATGTTATAATCAAATAGTAAGTCCGAGTAAAATTATTAAGTTGTGTGTAATTTTAATTGGCCAATGCAATATAAAAAAAAAAAAGAAAAAAAGAAAAAGAAAAAAGGATTTAATAGGTAAATAACCAAAGATTACATCTAATTGTTCCAAATAGTTAGATCTAATTAATACGTCAAATTTTAAAATTTTATTTATTTTCCAATTTTATATTCAATGTAAATTTTTGTTTGGATAGATCTTGAAGAAGGAAATTAAAAAAATAATCTGTTTAATTTTGTCTTTAAAATGTGTTCAAAGAAAAACTAAGGTTAATGAAAAATTCTTTTAGTAAACAAATAATGAAAATTTTAAAAACAGTCATTATTTTCTTTTCTTTTCTTTTTTTAATGTAAAAAGAAGATATCAAATGATACATATATCCATATATCTATAGAATACCCAAAAACAAAAAATAATAAAGTCAATATCCATAAGATTAAAACAGCTTTTGCCTGCATTGTTTCATTCATCTATATTTATTTACGGGATAATTATACTTTTAAAACTTATCTTTCATTCAAATTTCATTTTGAGTCTTATAATTTCAAACTAAATAATTTGGTTGAAGTACTTTAAAATCAGTTTCAATTTGGTCATTCTATCTAAATTTTATTAATCTTTCTTATGTATACACTTTATGAGATTGACAAGTATTCTAAAATTATTAACTTTAGCTTTCAACTTGATTGGAATTACCAAGCTGAAACTAGATTTGAAATGTAATGAACAAATTGTTTAATTTAAAACTACAAGAATTAAAGTAAAAATTTAAATCAAACTATAATGCTAAAAAGTGTAATTAACCCTTTATTTATTGACAACTCTTGCTCATCATATGTAGGCCGTAGCTAATTGGATTACATAAAATTTCAGAGCCCAAACACAGAATTTCCATTAATTAAAACTAAGTAAAAATTGGTGGCTTTTTAGCTCAACATTATTAGATGATTTATGTCATATTTTGAAACATAGTATACTTTTGTTCAAAAATGGTGAATTTAGTGATTTAAAATAATTATTTTTTTTTATTATTAATTTATTTCCTGAAAGGTGTCCCTTAGGAGGGACAACATCATATATATAATGATTTTCATAAATTAAAATATATATATATATATTGGGTCCTAAAATATATATTTTTATATGATCAATGTGCAAATATAGACTATAGATATTTGAGAGTAATTAAGGTCATGTTTAATTAGTAAGATTAATAGTAAGATGATTAATAATTTATGGAATTAGTGTAGAATTTGCTATCTATATGGATTAGTATGGATTAGCAATGTTTGTATCTCTAAAGTTTCTATAACTGTGCACGAGTTGGCAAACATACTACTGTTATTACTTAAATATATTTATGTTTTCTGTTCCAAAAAAACAAAAAACAAAATAGTCTCGCCTGGACCATCTGCACTATTTCAATCATTTATATATTTATTTATTGGCTAATTGTGTAGCTATTAGGCATGATGATGGTAAACTTTTTGATTATTATTCTGCTAGCTGTCTATTTGTTTCAAATTTCACTTTGATTTTTATGGTTTCAAATTTAATAATTTAATCTTTGTTCTTTAAATCCTGTTCAATTTAATTATTCCATCTAAATTTTTATTAATTTTTTTTATGTGTACACCTTAGGAGATTGACAAATATTTCAAAATAGTTAATTTTAACCTCCAATTTGACTGAAGCAATCAAACTGAAACTAAATTTAAGTTATAGGATCAAACTATTTAATTTAAAATTATAAGAATTAAAGTGAAATTTATAAAGATTAGAAGTGTAATTATTCCTTTATTTATTGATGTTGTTGGAATTCGCATAATGAGCTCTAAAATAGAACCAATGAAAACTTACTAAATGAGTCATAATTAGTTTATATTTTGGTCTTACTTTTTTTATTTATCTTTTCTCTTTCCATTTTTTCAATTTTTTTTTTTTCATTATATAAATGTATGTAGTGAAGTCCATATTGCATTCAAACACACTTTGCCTGTTTGGCTCGAGTTTCACATCATAAGTGTTGTTAGAAAATCACAAATGAGATTAAGTCGACAAGTCTAACCTAACTATATTGTAGTCTCTACGGCAAGTGAAATTACTCGTTAAATAGTAACATCATCACATAATATATCACCGTTATATTCAATATTTATTTGTTGAAAGAAACCTCAAAGACCATCATTTTCTTGATGAGTCATCCCTATGGAATTGCTTCCTCAATTATTTTATTGATTGTTGAATGGGTTTTTAACTCAATTAATGCTATTCTTGAAAATCTTTTTCCATAAGCTAGACTTTTCTATGTAGCTCGAGAAGGACAAGTCTTCTTGGTCATCTCCAATTTGGCTTATAGTTTGGTCTTCAGTTTTGGATGAGAAATTTGTATTAGTTGAGAGTTTGCCAAACCAACATCCTTTAAAATGTCCAAGTTGAAAGGGGAAATTATAATTTGTTACACAAACAAATATATGTTGTATCTCTATTTAAATTTTATTAGTTAAAATAGTGATACTCGTCACTTTTTTTTGTCTTCTTTAACGACACAACATGACACTAGTTATGAGATGAGTGATGTAGACCAAAATTAAATTGGTTCACTAAAAAAATACAATGAAAATCTCATAACCAAAGTTACTTCATTTCAAAACAAAACAAGACAAAATCTTATAACCAAATCCACTTTGATTTATAACCAAACACCACAAAATGTTATAAACAAATAATAAGTCCAAGTAAAATTATTAAGTTGTGTGTAATTTTAATTGCCCAATGCAATATAAAATATAAAAAAAAAAAAAGGATTTAATTGGTAAATAACCAAAACATTACATCTAATTGTTCCGAATAGTTAGATCTAATTATTATGTCAAATTTCAAAAATTTATTTATTTTCCAATTTTATATTCAATTTAAATCTTTTTTGATAGATCTTAAAAAGGGAAATTAAAAAAATAATCTGTTGGATTTTGTCTTTAAAATGTGTTCAATGAAAAATTAAAGTTAATGAAAAATTCTTTTAGTAAACAAATAATAAAAATTTCAAAGACACTCATTGTTTTCCTCTTCTTCTTCTTTTTTATTTTATTTTTTTTAAAGCAAAAAGAAGATATCAAATGATATATAAATATCTATAGAATACCCAAAACAACAAAAAATAATGAAGTTAATATCCGTAAGATTCAAACAACTTTTGCCTGCATTTTTTCATTCATTTATATTTATTTATGGGATAATTATACTTTTACCTCTTATATTTTGATTCAAATTTCATTTTGCTTCTTATAATTTCAAACTAAATAATTTAGTTGATGTAATTTAAAATCAATTTTAATGTGGTCCTTCTATCTAAATTTTTATTAATTTTTTTTACATGTACATCCCAGGAGACTCACAAGTGTTCTAAAATTGTTAACCTTAACTTTCAACTTGACTGAAGTATCAAGCTGAAACTAGATTTGAAACGTAACGATTAAATTGCTCAATTTAAAACTATAAGAATTAAAGTAAAAATTTGAATCAAACTATAATACTAAAAAGTGTAATTAACCCTTTATTTATTGACAACTCTTGCTCATCATATATAGGCCGTAGCTAATTGGATTACATAAAATTTTAGCCCCAAACACTAAATTTCCATTAATTAAAACTAAATAAAAATTGGTGGCTTTTTAGCTCAACATTATTAGATGATTTATGTCACATTTTGAAACATAATACACTTTTGTTCAAAAATGATGAATTTAGTGATTCAAAATAATTTTAATTTTTTTTCTATTAATTTATTTCCTGGAAGGTGTCCTTAGGAGGGAAATCATCATACATATATACATATATATATATATATATATATATTGTGTGGGTGATTTTCCGACCACACTGCCAACTCAGTATTCAGCTGGAGAGTACTGACAAAATAGATGACACCCGGTTGACCTGTAACAGAAAGAGAAAATTCCAGCGGTGGTTCGTCCACCTGGGAGCACTCCGACGATCAAGTCAATATATCTCTCAAAGATAATTAACTGCTAAACTCACTGTTCTGAACATAAATTGTATACCTTAGACCCATCGGGGGTGCCTTTCTTTTATAGCTAACTCAATCATTGTCCCAATAGAAGCCTAGCTTCAGTGGACTCTTACTCAGTGCTTATCCTGGACTCTCCAAGAGATAAAGATAAACTCCTTAAGAGTGTTATCCTTATCCATGCTGAAGTCTTTCGTCATTCTTTGACTCTTGTCCCTTATCCCCTTATCTCGGACTCCGATATCTTCGGAGATAACCTCGGCCTTGCTTAGATCACCTCGGCATCATGACCAGGACACGTGGCACCTCGGCTGATACGTTGGCATCACCTTTGCCTCGTGTTGGTACTCAGAAAATATATCTCCACAACTGCCTCCTAGGTTCTATTACCTCGACATTTTGAGGTGATGGAACCTATATCAATACGTCGGCTTCGAATTCCCCAGCCGAGATCATCATACAGGCCGACTTGTCTCTTTAAAGAACAAGAATTCCAAGAACCCCTTCACGCGTATGAGCTGTCATACACAATAACACAACCGTTTAAGCCACGTGTTCCCTTCTTACTAGATCATACCGCGCACGCGTTTGGACGTTGAAACGAAACCCACTAATTCATTCCCTAACTCACTTTTAGGTTTTTTGCCGAGGTCCTCGTAACCCTTTTAAAGCACCTTCTTTTCCGATATCCTATTTCCAAACTCTAAACCGATATCATGGGTATGTGGAAACATAGGGTAGACACCCCATCCAAGTTAGAGCACTTTAGGCGAGAGTTTGACATCCCGGCCGACGTCCATCTGAGGTTGGCTGGGGATGATGACTCCATCATGCCCACCACTGATTCTATGCCCTTCCTTGTAGTGGCCTTTGTTGAGTGCAGACTTCGGCTTCCACTTAGCACCATTTTTCATGAGATACTTCACTACTATAAGTTGAACCCGATGCAACTTGCCGTCAATTCCTATCGAGTTATTAATGGTATCATAGCTTTAGCCAAACAAGAAAACGCTAGGTTTACCTTAACTAATATCCAATACCGCTACACCATGTGTGGCCTCAAAAAGATACAGGTTACGTTTACTACCTTAAGCCGAGATCCACAGAGTACAAAATCGTAGCCGACCTCCCAGACTCCAACAAGGGAGCTGGAAACGATTACTTCATTACCTCGAGGAACTGGGAGTTCACTCCAAACGAGGACCTCCATCTCTACCATCTCCCTCGATCAGTTTTTGTAGAGGGCAATGGTAAGAGCCCTGTGTTCATACTAACTTACTTTTAAAGTCTTCAATACTTTATTTGTTTCTAACGTATGTTTTTCTTACAGCTCTTCCTCAGCCACCAAAGAGCTTCTGCCAGTCTTTCTTTCCCAGCAAAGACCTGAGGAGATTATTGGATCTGCTAGTCCTCAAACGGAAGGCCCCTCTTTTACTTAATTTCATTCCTACGTACAAGTCAGCTCTCCCCGATGTCCCCAAGAAGAAGAAGAAGGAGAAGAGTCTGTCTCCTCCTTCCGCCATAACTCCTCAAGCTGCCGCCATATCTCGGCAAGATCAAGAATCGACCTCTGATCCAGCTGAGCAGCCGTCAACCTCGGCTCTTTATCTGATCCCAATATCCCAGCGCCAACGTCGGTGACGAATTGTTTTTTCCTTCGAGATGGGTCGCCAGAAAGCCAAAGATCTCTTAGCCAGCATCACATCAACCATTGACGCTCCACTAGCGCAATCCCAGCCCCCTTCGAAGCCGAAAAGAATAAAGAAGACTCAGCCAAAAGCGAAGGTGACTCATGTTGACACTGAAGATACTTTGCCAATTTTGAAATTGGCTGAGAGTGAGAAGACCACATCTGCGGCCGAGAAAAGGCCTACCGAGGCCTAACCATCCGAGTCCATCCGATCAAAGAGGCCGAGGTCATCTGCTGCGACCACCTCGGGGTCTCGAAAGCAGGATTCCCCTTGGGCCCCCCAAATCACTCTAGAAGATAAGCCAGTTATGGCCAATGATAGCGCTGATGATATTAACGTCGGCGTTGCCTTTAGTAACACCCTGTTTCTTCCCGGTGATCTCGACCGAAACGTCGAGTTGAGTGAATATGAGAACTACGCTCTGATGCTTCAGCGCTCTGCTCAAGTAAGTGTCTTTATTTGGTCGTTTTTCTGTCTTTCTTTATTTTTTATACTTTAGAAAATTTTGTAATAATTTCTGCTTTGTTTTTTTTTTCCTCAGGCCATCCAGCATGCCCATTCTTTCTCAGTACAATCTTTCAAGAATTGGGAGAAGCTGGCCGAAAAGAAGAGGGAGGTCTCTAGTCTGCAGAAGACCAATAAAAGTTTGCAATCCAAGATGAAGACCTTGGAGGATTAAGCCGAGGCTGCTATCAAAGCTCAAAATGACGCCGTAGAAAAGGCGGAATCTGTTAAGGCCATCAAGAAGGTTCTTGAGGCCGAAAAGAAGCAAGCCGAGGATAAAACGGCCCAAGCCCAAAAAGAACTACAAGAAGCCTTGGTCACGAAGGACGCCGAGCTCAAGGCGGCCGATGAGAAGGGTTACAATGAGGGGATAGCCGATGCCACGACGGCCTATGAAAAGCAAGTGAAGCAGGCATGCAACAAGGGTTTCATCCTTGGTTGGATGACTCATCTAAAAAAGCTTGAGGTCCCCGAGGACTCGCCCCTCAGGAACGCTGACGTCATTCCTCTTCCATTCCCTCCAACTCCAAGTCAATCTGATGACGAATCTGATTCTGAGGGTGAGGCCTTGGTGAGGAAGTCCAAGGAGGCTGCTGGGACCAAGTCCCCTTCTCTGAATGAGCAAGTCTTGGACTTGACTCAAGATGAAGAGGGTGAGGAAGTCCCTAAGGATATCACTCCTGAGAAGTTGTCGTCGGACGTGCCTCTTGCCGAAAAAAGCCTCGATCTGACCCTTCAAGAAATTGACGCTGAGCTTGCGGCCGAGAAGTCTGCCGAGATGTCTTCCCAACAATCGTCTGAACTTCAAACCCAACCAACTGCTACTGCTGAAGGGTCTTAGCTTTATGTTTTCCTTTCTTGTACTTTGTTTTTCTTTTTGAAGTAATGTAAACTCTTTACATCGCCGATGTGCCTTCTAATACAACTTTTTTTGTTTTTGAAAGCTTGCATGTTTGCCTTGTATGCTTCCATACTTAGAATATTTTGCATAATCTTAATATACACTTCAATCCTTGTGCAACCTTCTCAGGGTGACACACCTCGGTTATACAAATTGATGATTTACATCGGCAAGTACCCAAGTACCTTTCTTTTCCTAAGCTTGGTTTCACCTTGTAAATTTTTCACAAAATTTCAACAAGTGTTTATCCTTAGTCTTCAACTTGTAAACTCTTCTCAAGGTTCAACAAGTGTTAAACATCATCTCGGTTTAACTTCATCTTGTAAACTTTTCTCAAGTTTCAACAAGTGTTAAACATCATCTCGATTTAACTTCAACTTGTAAACTTTTCTCAAGTTTCAACAAGTGTTAAACATCATTTCCTGACTCTCTGCCCCCTAATGTGAGCCTAAGTTCCACTTGGGTTCTCATTATACATGTATTCTAAGAACAACGTCAAGTATCTTGATCAATCACAAGTGTACAAACAAACAAATCAAGCTGAAACTTTATTTATTTACTTCGGCAAATGAAAAAAAAAAAACACAAAAAATTCTAATAGTAGAAAAATTTCAAATTGCAAGTGTTCCAAGGCCTTGGCAACTCTTTGCCCTCATTATCTTCAAGTCGATATGTCTCATTGCCCAGTACCGAGATGATTCTGTAGGGTCCCTCCCAATTTGGGCCTAGCTTCCCCTCACTGGGATCCTTCTCGTTGCCGACAACTTTTCTCAAGACTAGGTCACCGATTTGAAACTCCCTTGGGTTGACCTTCTTGTTATAAGCTCTGGCAAGCTGCTGCTGTTATGCTGCGAGCTGAATTGCAGCTCTCCTCCTTTTTTCTTCTAAAAGATCCAGATCTCGAGCTAAGAGGACATCATTAGTCCCGTTCTTTACTCCCTGGGTTCTGATCCCTGGGATGCCGACTTCTAGAGGAATGTGTAATAACCCTAACCCTGAGTAACGCTAATTGGTACTTAATTATGCCTAATAGTAATTAAGAGGGAATCTGGAATTAATTTGCATGTGTATTGTATGAATTATGTGTTTCTATCTGTTCGGTGTCGAAATATCTGTTCGTGTTTTAAACTTTAAATGGCGAATTGGAAGCCTTATCGGCACCCGATTCTAAAATTGATTAGTGTTTTAGACTAGTTAGATTTTATGTGATTTTATGGTGGGTTCCATTAAAATTCGATTCGGTGCGATTAAACTAGATTAAATAACATTAAATTATGAGTTCAATTATTTACAATACTGCCATTGAAGCCCACTATCTAAGACAACCATGGAACTTAGTCTTAGAACATTGTTTTCATCACCTTGTGAGACAAAACGGCTAGAGAGAGAGAGTGTGAGGAGAGCTTGGTTTCAACAAGGATTGCTAGAAGAAATTGTAGGAGAATTGCAAGATTGAGCTCACATACTTGAAATTGAGAACTTAAGGTAGAGATTTCATTTTCTTGAACTAGAATTTGAGTTCTTCTTGCATGTTCTTGGCTAATTTGGTGATTAAAGTTAGGAAGGGGTTTAACATGTTGAATTTAAGCTTAATTTATGCATGCATGCTCATATCATGCTATTTGAAGTTGTTTGGTATCAAATCTTCACATGCATGGCCATATTTTTACTAAGGTCCTTGAATTCATCAAAATTCTAAGGTTAACTGTGCTTTGGATCATGTTTTAGAGCTTTGAAATCCAATTTGGACTCATGCATGTTTGTTTAAACTTTGTTCTTGGTGATTTATTGAAATTGTGATCAAATTGTCTCACCCATGGGCATTGATTTTACAAATTGGTTTTTGAAACTTGTTGTACTATTAGTTTGAAATGTTTTTCCAGAAATTGAGCCCAAGGGGTTGAGTTTTGAATGGTTAAAAGTTGGATTTTAGCATTGGAGTTCAATTTGGAATTTCCAGATTTTGGACCCACGCTCGAGCAAACACTCTGCGATCATGCCTTCCACTCGAGCGAGAAAAGCGACGCTCGAGCGTGAAATGCGTGCATCCAGTACTTTGCATGAGTTCACAATCCACTCGAGCGAGGTAACCCACGCTCGAGCGAGGACTTGTGTCTCACGTTCGAGCGAGGGTCGAGCGTCCATCGAGCGTAAATTTTGAGCATCCAGCATTTTTATTGTAGCACACAGTCTGCTCGAGCGACGGAATTCACGCTCAAGCGGAGCCCCTTTGTCTGCATGTCCGCTCGAGCGTAGAAAGCCACGCTCGAGCAAGACCCCTGTTTTCTGAAAATTTTGTGAAGTGTCTAAAAATGCATTTTTGCATCCTCATTCCATCCTAGGCATTCCTAGGCCATATTTAAGACTCTATAAGGGGAATTCAAGGGTAGAAACACACTTAGAACCAATGACAAAAGTTTTGTATAAGCTAGAACGTGTGTTTCATGTATATGTCTGTTATGTGTTATGTAGGTCACATGCCGCACTCTGTTTGACCTTTTGGCTTCGCTGTCTGTTTCAACACCCACTGTGAGTAATAACTTAGTAAAGATATGTTCAACTGTACTTATTTTCTGTGTGACAAAATGAGATCTGTTTTCTGAAATAATATGTTATGTACAATGAATGATTGTCCAATTTCTGACATGTATCCGTGACATCCTTAGTACCATGTGAGATTTACAGTCGTGACCCGGTATCGGAGGTTCCTTCGTGGAACTTTACGTTTCATGCGTTCTGTTGTGTTACACCTTATGCGTTTTGTTTGTGCACTAATGCCCGTGCCGAAGGCCCGCCATGGGGGCTTAACTGTCTTGTTACCCGGATCTGGAGGTTCCTTCGCGGGACCTAAGGAGGTTATTCATAACCTTACGCATTGCGCGTTCTATTTAGTTATGCTAATGGATGTATCACGTAAATGTAACCATGACTTGTGATTTCTTCCTATGTATGATCTGATCAAGTATGAATTTGAAAAGGTTGAATTATGATTTCGATCTGATCAAGCATGATTTTGATACAATATGAATTGATTTCTGAAATCTGTATGGACTCATTCATTGAAACCCCTTTACTCTGTTTATTATTCACTGGGCTTTCGCTCACAGTTTACTATATATATGTAGGTGAGGCGGCACAGGACCCGGGCCAGAATTGATGGCTTTCCGTTTTGTTTTGGTCAGCCACCCGTTGCGCCTCCCGAGGAGGTTCCGCTTAAAGCCTAACGCTATGGCTATTTTTGCACTTCATGCTAGTCCGTGTGTCTATTTTGCAACATCAGATCTTGGGCTTACATTTTGTAAATACTTTGTACATATTTGGTGTATCTGACTAGCATGTTTATGTATATAAATAAGTTTTGGATTTCCCTATCCCATATACGTCATCACAGCTCATTGGACCTTGTTATTTTGTATATTTGCTTCCACAGCCCCCTTCTTATTTGTTAATTTGTTTAGAGGCCGTAGGTAATCCTCGGATTACTGGCCGGTTACGGTGCCGAACCTATAGGGGCGGGTTTGGGTCGTGACAGAGTGGTATCAGAGCACGAGTTGTACCGCACACACAGGTCCTTATGAGCTTAGGATGTCCTAGTAAGAGTTAGGGGCATTCCATCTGCATGTGTGAGTGTGTGGTAATACAACTGAATATTAAAATTGAAAGTGCACTTTAATAAAATGAATTGAAGGAAATAAATAAGATTATGCCTATGCTTAATATCCTTTGATGTCTGTATAGTAAGATGGAGAATTCAAGGGAAAGTGGTGAAAGTGAATCTTCAGAGGCTCGTATGGGTCGTATGGAACAGATGTTAGCCGTATTGACTGAGACCTTAACACAGCAGCAAAGACAGTAACCTTTACCCCCTCCGCCTCCACCGGTACAAGTTGAGATAGATAACAATGACATCATTAATCTGACACAGAAATTCCTGAAAATGAAACCGCCAATGTTCTACGGTGGAATTGAACCATTGAAAGCTGAGACATGGCTGCTTGAGATGGAGAAATTGTATGAAGTGTTCCCTTGCTTTGAAACTCAGAAAGTCCTGTTAGCTACCTACACTTTGAAAGACGAAGCTCGCAGGTGGTGGTTGTTAATCCGAAACAACAATAAGAATATGACATGGGCACAGTTTAATGCTATTTTCTATGACAAATACTTTCCCTAATGTTTCAGAGATCGAAAAGTGTCAGAATTCCAGGAACTCAAATAGAGAAGAATGGCAGTGGCGGAATACGAAGCTAAGTTTGCTGAATTAGCACGATTTGCTCCACACTTGGTGGACACAGACTACAAGAAAGCTCGAAAGTTTGAAGGGGGATTGAACCTTGATGTGTTTGATCGAGTAGGCGTCCTGAAATTGCCTACTTACGTGGAAGTCCTAGACAGAGCCTTAATGACAGAGGCTACCCTAGCTGCCATGAGACAAAGCAAAGCCCTAGCACCTACAGCAAATGAGTGGAGAGGAAAAAGATCCGGATTTGGTTCTAGGAAAGGCTGGTCCTTTAACAATAAGAAGCGAAACACGGGGACTTGGAGCAACTCGAGCCAAAGTAATGCGCCTTCTCCGGTTTGTTCTGACTGTGGTAGTAGGCACAGGGGTGTATGTTACCGAGCGTCCGGTGCTTGTTTCCGATGTGGCCAGTCGGGTCATATGATAAGAGATTGTCCGCTTGGTTCTGAAACTACCAGCCGTCCTGCAGCAAGTTCAGCGGGATCCGCTTCTGTGGCCAAAACCAACGTCAAAGCCAATGCAGGAAAGGAACCTTTACGACAAGGCCGAGTGTTTGCCTTAGTGCCGGGTGATGTACCGAACACCTATACTGTGGTGTCAGGTACACTTTCTATATGTTCTCAAAATGCATGTGTCTTGATAAATTCTGGTTCTACGCATTCTTTTGTGTCGCATGCTTTTTCTCGAAAATTGACTAGGCCACTAGAACATATGACATGTGTATTATCTGTATCTACGCCTTCTGGGGATTCTATGATATGCACTCATGTTTATCCGGCTTGTGATGTTGTGGTTGGTGATATAATGTTGTTTGTGGACTTATTACCTTTGGACATTCATCATTTTGATTATATTTTGAGGATGGATTAGCTAACTAAATATTGTGCTACCATTGATTGTGCAAACAAAACTGTTGTGTTTAGACCGCCGGGTATGCCTGAGTTCACCTTTAGTGGAAATGGGGTAGTTCCTCTCCCATACTTAATTTCGGCTATGAAAGTTGTAAAACTGCTTAGGAAGGGATGTAGGGGTTATTTGTGTTACATATTGACCACATCATCTGCCAGTACTACTGTAGAAACAATCCTTATTGTTTGTGACTTTCCTGACGTGTTTCCAACTGAATTACCGGGGGACTTAGTTGACAGAGAAATTGAGTTTACTGTTGAGGTGTTTCCAGGGACACAACTTATTTCCAAGACTCCCTATAGAATGTCTATCTCTGAATTGAAAGAATTGAAAACCCAACTTCAGGAACTGTTAGACAAGAACTTCATCCGTCCAAGTACTTCACCTTGGGGTGCTCCCGTCTTGTTTGTTAAAAAGAATGATGGGTCTTTGAGATTGTGTATAGACTATCGGGAATTGAACAAAGTGACTATCAAAAACAAATACCCTCTGCCCCGAATAGATGACTTGTTTGACCAACTTCAGGGTGCCCAAATGTTTTCTAAAATTGACCTCAGGTCTGGGTATCATCAGTTAAAGGTTAGAGCCGAAGACATACAGAAAACTGCATTCCGAATTAGATATGGACATTATGAATTCTTGGTAATGCCGTTTGGGATGACAAATGCACCTGCTGCTTTCATGGATCTTATGAATAGGGTATTTAAATCATATTTGGATGATTTTATTGTTGTATTTATTGATGATATCCTGATATATTCTAAAGACAGGAAAGAACATGAGAATCATTTGAGAACCGCCTTGCAGATTTTGAGAGAGAAGAAATTGTATGCTAAATTGTCCAAGTGTGAATTCTGGCTTGACAGTGTGGCATTTTTGGGTCATGTCGTCAACAAGGATGGTGTTTCTATGGACCCTCAGAAAATTGAGGCTGTTGTAGATTGGCCGAGACCTACAAATGTGACCGAAGTCCGAAGTTTTCTAGGACTTGTAGGCTACTACCGGAGATTTGTGAAAGACTTTTCTAAGCTCGCCTTACCATTAACTCAATTAACTCAGAAAAATGTGCCCTTTGACTGGAATAACTAAAGAGAGGCAGCTTTCCAAGAGTTGAAAACCAGGTCAGTGACTGCACCTATCCTAACTCTGCCTAATGGTACTGATGGGTTTCAAGTGTACAGTGATGCTTCTTATAAAGGCTTGAGGTGTGTACTAATGCAAAATTGAAGGGTGATTGCCTATGCTTCAAGACAACTCCGACCACATGAAAAGAATTACCCAACACACGATCTTGAGCTAGCAGCCGTAGTGTTTGCCTTGAAAATATGGCGTCATTACTTGTATGGGGTAGCTTGCGAAGTGTACACCGACCATAAAAGCTTGAAATACTTCTTCACCCAAAAGGAGTTGAATATGAGACAGAGACGTTGGTTGGAACTAATCAAAGACTATGACTTGCAAATCTTGTATCATCCAGGAAAGGCTAATACTGTAGCAGATGCCTTGAGCCGAAAATCTGGTGCAAGTTTGTTATGTTTGCTATCCAACTGGAAGGACTTGTCAACTGACTTTGAACAAGACGGACTGATATCTGCTATCTCTACTCAACCCACTATTCTCGATGAAATTAAACAAAAACAATGTGAAGATGAATACTTGAAAAAGATTATAGAGGAGATTGATTCAAAACCGAGGCCGGGATTTGTGTTTGAAAATGATGTGTTGAAATTTCAGAACCGTCTTTGTGTGCCTGATTGCTATGATTTGAGAAAACGTGTTATGACCGAAGCTCACAGTGGTAAGTTTTCTATGCACCCGGGGAATACGAAGATGTACCATAACTTGAAACATAATTTTTGGTGGCCTAGAATGAAAAGGAGTATTGCGGACTTTGTGGCCAGATGTCTACATTGCCAACAGGTTAAAGCTGAACATCAACGACCTGCCGGTTTGTTGCAACCACGTCCAATACCATAATGGAAATGGGAGCACATCACCATGGACTTCATTGTGGGATTGCCTCGTTCTTCTCGAGGTATGGATTCTATTTGGGTTATAGTTGATCGTTTAACTAAGTCTGCACATTTTCTGCCTGTCAAAACCATTTATAATGCTGATAAATTGGCCAACATCTATATGACTGAGATTGTGAGATTGCATGGAGTACCCGTATCTATTGTGTCTGATAGGGACTCGAAGTTTGTGTCAAGATTTTGGCAAAGTTTGCAACAGGCTTTGGGAACTAAATTGAGACTGAGCAGTGCTTATCACCCACAGACCGATAGCCAAACTGAACGAACTAACCAAACTCTAGAGGATATGCTCAGAATGTGTGTGTTAGACTTCCAGGGAAATTGGGAAACCTACTTGCCATTAGCTGAATTTGTGTACAACAACAGTTACCACTCAAGCATTGGAATGGCTCTTTACGAAGCTTTGTATGGTAGAAAGTGTCGATCTCCAATATGTTGGACTGAAGTAGGTGACAGACCTTTGCTGGGACCAGAACTTGTGCAAGAGACAACCGAGAAAGTGCAACTGATACAACAGCGTCTGAAAACTGCACAGAGTAGGCAAAAGAGCTATGCCGATGTTTGAAGAAGAGAAAGGGAATATGAAGTAAGGGACCATGTGTTCATCAAAGTGACCCCAATGAAGGGCCAAACTCGGTTTGGTGTGAAGGGAAAATTGGCGCCAAGGTATGTTGGACCTTATGAAGTTCTCAAAAAGATCAATCCGGTGTCGTATCGGATCGCCTTACCTCCTGTCATGGAACATATGCACAACGTCTTTCATGTATCGATGCTTCGGGAATATTTGAGAGATCCACTCCATGTCATTGAACCGACGCATGCACTTTTGAAAGATGACTACACCTACAAAGAAAGGCCTATCCAGATTGTAAATCAAAGAATCAAAAGGTTGAGAAACAAAGCAATACCCTTGGTGAAAGTGGATTGGCAAAACCACGAGGGAACCTATGCAACTTGGGAAACCGAGGAAGACAAGAAGAAGAGATATCGGGAATTGTTTCCGTTGAACCCCATGTTGATTCCGAATGAAGGTAATTTGAGTTTGGGGACCAAACTCTTTTAAGGGGGGAAGACTGTAATAACCCTGACCCTGAGTAACGCTAATTGGTACTTAATTATGCCTAATAGTAATTAAGAGGGAATCTGGAATTAATTTGCATGTGTATTGTATGAATTATGTGTTTCTATCTGTTCGGTGTCGAAATATCTGTTCGTGTTTTAAACTTTAAATGGCGAATTGGAAGCCTTATCGGCACTCGATTCCGAAATTGACTAGTGTTTTAGACTAGTTAGATTTTATGTGATTTTATGGTGGGTTCCATTAAAATTCGATTCGGTGCGATTAAATTAGATTAAATAACATTAAATTATGAGTTCAATTATTTACAAAAGTACCATTGAAGCCCACTATCTAAGACAACCATGGAACTTAGTCTTAGAACATTGTTTTCATCACCTTGTGAGACCAAACGGCTAGAGAGAGAGAGTGTGAGGGGAGCTTGGTTTCAACAAGGATTGCTAGAAGAAATTGTAGGAGAATTGCAAGATTGAGCTCACATACTTGAAATTGAGAACTTAAGGTAGAGATTTCATTTTCTTGAACTAGAATTTGAGTTCTTCTTGCATGTTCTTGGCTAATTTGGTGATTAAAGTTAGGAAGGGGTTTAACATGTTGAATTTAAGCTTAATTTATGCATGCATGCTCATATCATGCTATTTGAAGTTGTTTGGTATCAAATCTTCACATGCATGGCCATATTTTTACTAAGGTCCTTGAATTCATCAAAATTCTAAGATTAACTGTGCTTTGGATCATGTTTTAGAGCTTTGAAATCCAATTTGCACTCATGCATGTTTGTTTAAACTTTGTTCTTGGTGATTTATTGAAATTATGATCAAATTGTCTCACCCATGGGCATTGATTTTACAAATTGGTTTTTGAAACTTGTTGTACTATTAGTTTGAAATGTTTTTCTAGAAATTGAGCCCAAGGGGTTGAGTTTTGAATGGTTAAAAGTTGGATTTGAGCATTGGAGTTCAATCTGGAATTTCCAGATTTTAGACCCACGCTCGAGCAAACACTCTGCGATCATGCCTTCCGCTCGAGTGAGAAAAGCGAGGCTCGAGCGTGAAATGCGTGCATCCAGTACTTTGCATGAGTTCACAATCCGCTCGAGCGAGGTAACCCACGCTCAAGCGAGGACTTGTGTCTCACGTTCGAGCGAGGGTCGAGCGTCCATCGAGCGTAAATTTTTGAGCATCCAGCATTTTTACTGTAGCACACAGTCCGCTCGAGCGACGGAATTCACGCTCGAGCGGAGCCCCTTTGTCTGCATGTCCACTCGAGCATAGAAAGCCACGCTCGAGTGAGACCCCTGTTTTCTGAAAATTTTGTAAAGTGTCTAAAAATGCATTTTTACATCCTCATTCGATCCTAGGCATTCCTAGGCCATGTTTAAGACTCTATAAGGGGAATTCAAGGGTAGAAACACACTTAGAACCAATGACAAAAGTCTTGTATAAGCTAGAACGTGTGTTTCATGTATATGTCTGTTATGTGTTATGTAGGTCACGTGCCGCACTCTGTTTGACCTTTTGGCTTCGCTGTCTGTTTCAACGCCCACTGTGAGTAATAACTTAGTAAAGATATGTTCAACTGTACTTATTTTCTGTATGACAAAATGAGATCTGTTTTCTGAAATGATATGTTATGTACAATGAATGATTGTCCAATTTTTGACATGTATCCGTGACATCCTTAGTACCATGTGAGATTTACAGCCGTGACCTAGTATCAGAGGTTCCTTCGTGGAACTTTACGCTTCATGCATTCTGTTGTGTTACGCCTTATGCGTTCTGTTTGTGCACTAATGCCCATGCCGGAGGCCCGCTATGGGGGCTTAGCTGTGTTGTTACCCGGATCTGGAGGTTCCTTCGCGGGAGCTAAGGAGGTTATTCATAACCTTACGCATTGCGCGTTCTGTTTAGTTATGCTAATGGATGTATCACGTAAATGTAACCATGACTTGTGATTTCTGCCTATATATGATCTGATAAAGTATGAATTTGAAAAGGCTGAATTTTGATTTCGATCTGATCAAGCATGATTTTGATACAATATGAATTGATTTCTGAAATCTGTATGGACTCATTCATTGAAACCCTTTTACTCTGTTTATTATTCACTGGGCTTTCGCTCACAGTTTACTATATATATGTAGGTGAGGCGGCACAGGACCCAGGCCAGAATTGATGGCCTTCCGTTTTGTTTTGGTCAGCCACCCGTCGCGCCTCCCGAGGAGGTTCCACTGAAAGCCTAACGCCATGGCTGTTTTTGCGCTTCATGCTAGTCCATGTGTCTATTTTGTAACATCAGATCTTGGGCTTACATTTTGTAAATACTTTGTACATATTTGGTGTATCTGACTAGCATGTTTATGTATATAAATAAGTTTTGGATTTCCCTGTCCCATATACGTCATCACAGCTCATTGGACCTTGTTATTTTGTATATTTGCTTCCGCAGCCCCCTTCCTATTTGTTAATCTGTTCAGAGGCCGTAGGTAATCCTCGGATTACTGGCCGGTTACGGTGCCAAACCTATAGGGGCGGGTTTGGGTCGTGACAGAATGACTGCTTCTGTGCCATAAGCCATGGCAAATGGGGATTCCCCAATTGATCTTCTCGACGTAAAGTACACTTGGCAGTTCATCCACCCACTTTCCCTTTGCTACTTGCAGCCTCTTCTTTATCCCATCCAAGATAACCTTATTGGATGCTTCTGCTTGTCCATTGCTTTAAGGAAAACTTAGAGTGGAAAAGTAATTCTTGATCTTGAACTTTGCACAGAAGCTTTTGATTAGCTTACTGTCAAATTGTGTTCCATTGTCTGCAACTATTGCTCTTGGAATCCTAAATCGGGTGATGATGTTCTTCCATATGAAGCTCTTCACATCGACATCTCGGATCTTGGCAAGGGGCTCAGCTTCTATCCACTTGGTGAAGTAATCTGTTGCCACCAGCAGGTACTTCCTTTGTCCAGTTGCTTGGGGTAGTTGCCTAACGAGGTCTATGCCCCATTAGGCAAACAGCCAAGGACTGGATACTGTGTTTAGGTCTGCTGTTGGTTGGTGTATCAGGGGTGCAAACCTTTGACATTTTCACACTTCTTGACATAGGCGTCTGCATCCTTCTACATGTAGGGCCACCAATACCCCTGGGTAATGGCCCTATGAGCTAGTGATCTGCTCCCAGTATGGCTTCCATAAATTCCCTCATGTATTTCATATAAAAAATCTTCAACCTATGAAGGATGTACACACCTCAGAAAGGGTCTAGTGAAAGATCTTTGGTAAAGATGACCTTCTGCTGCCAGACTGAATCTTGCCAACTTCAATCTAACCTTGTGTGCCTTTTTGTGATCTTCGGACAGCTTTCCTTCTCTCAGGAATGCTGCTATTGCATCCATCCAGCTTGGTCCCATGTCTATGCACATTGTTTCATGCTCTGAGGTTGGTTGTTCAATGCTCGGGCTCGACAAGTAGTCGACCATTATTGTTGTTGTTTTTCTAGGCTGTATTGCACTAGCCAGGTTGGCCAATGCGTCGGCGTGACTGTTATCATCTCGGCTAACCTGAAGTAATCGGCAGTTTTAAAACAAGGCTGCCAACCTGATAACCTCCTTCGCATAGGCCGACATTCTTTCATCTCGGGCTGTAAATTTGCCCATTGTTTGGTTGACTATGAGATGGGAGTCACAAAAGACTATTACTCCATCTGCTTCTGCTTCTGCTGCTGCTACCAACTTCAGTCCTGCAATCAATGCCTCATACTCTGCTTCATTGTTTGAGGCCTTGAATCCCAATCGGATGGACTGTTCCAATATCGCTCCATCTGGAGATATCAGTACTACTCTTGCCCTCGCTCCTTGTCGGTTTAAACTCTCATCAACAAACAGTCGGAAGGAGTCGCCGATGTAAATGCTGCAGGGTCTGATTTTTTCTTCCTTCCTTTGTTCTGTTGCCTTTGGCTGGGCTCCCTCTTCCTTGTTCGAACATCGTTCACCTTGGCTCAACGGAGCCTGATGTACGATGGATTCTGGCGTAAACTTGGCCACGAAGTCGGCCAAAACTTGGCCTTTGATTGCTGTTCTGGGTCTGAACTCCAGGTCGTATTGTCCCAAGGCTATTGCCTATTTGGCTATACTGCCTGTTAGATCTCTTTGCTGCAACAAGGACTTCAAGGGGTGTTCAGTTAGCACCACGATTTTATGGGCTTGGAAGTAATGGTTCAGTTTCTTTGAAGCCATTACTAATGCCAGCGCCAATTTTTCTAGGGGTAAATACCTGGTTTCTGCATCAGCTAGGGTTTTGCTTACATAGTAAATAGCTCTTTGCTTCCCTTTTTCTTCTCAGATTAACACCGCGCTTACTACGTGGTATGAAACTGCTAAGTACAAAAATAGCTCCTCTCCAGGCTCTGGGTTTGAAAGGACTGGTGCCGTGGTCAGATACTTCTTCAGGTCGGCCAAAGCGGCTTTACACTCTTCGGTCCATAGGAAGTCGGTGGCTTTCTTCACTAAATTGAAGAAAAGTTTGCACTTGTCTGACCTTCTGTTAATAAATCTATTCAGGGCTGTGGCCCTTCCAGTTGGCATTTGCACCTGTTTGGCCGACGTCGTGCTCTTCAATTCTAGGATAGCCTTGATCTGATCTGGGCTAGCCTCAATGCCCTTTCTGGTCACCAGGTATCCCAAGAACTTACCAGATCCAACTCCAAATGCACACTTCGATGCATTGAGTCGAAGCCCATATGTCTTAAGGATTTCAAATACTTCTTTGAGGTTGGCCAGGTGTCCTTTAGGTTCCTTGGTCTTCACGACCATGTCGTCAATGTAAACTTCCACCGTTCTGCCAATCAGGTGTCTGAACATCTTGGTTACCAGTCATTGGTAAGTTACTCATGCGTTCTTCAACCCAAAAGGCATCACTTTGTAGCAATACAGCCCTTTTGGGGTGATAAACGCAGTTTTCTCTTCGTCTGGGGGGTACATGGCTATCTGATGGTACCCCCTGTATGCATCTAGGAAACTCATCCTTCCATGCCTTGAAGTGGCATCCACTAGCTGGTCAATCTTCGGTAGAGGAAAACTGCCTTTGGGACAGGCCTTGTTTAGGCTGGTAAAGTCCATGCAGACCCTCTATTTGTTATTCTTTTTCTTCACCACTACTGTGTTCGATAGCCATGTCAGGTAGTTTACCTCTCGGATGGCCCTGGCTTTTAGAAGTCTATCTACTTCTTCCTCCACTATTTCGACGTGCCTCAACATCGGTCTTCTTGCTCGTTGGATTAAAGGTTTGGCCGACCTGTCAACGTTCAATTCATGGCAAGTGACCTCAGGGTCAATGCCAGGCATTTCGTAGGGCGTCCAAACAAACACCTCAATATTTGCTCTCAAGAAAGTTTCCAGCTCTTTTTCCTCTTCTTCGGCTAAGCCCAAGCCGAGAAGAAAGAAGCGTTCTTCATCTCTCTCCTGGACGAGGATTTTTTTCAGTGCTTCTTCACTCTTCTCGGCTGGCTCCTTGCCAACATCCTCTAGAACTTCCACGTCCTCATCTTCAATTTCTGCCTTCTCTGGTTCTCGTATGCTGCAGGTGGACTTCATTGCTGCCATGGAGCAATTCTTTGCCTACAGCTGATCTCCTCTGACCTCCTCTATCCCATGCTCTGTTGGAAACCGCAATAGTTGATGTAATGTTGAGGGAACAACCCTCATTGCATGCAACCATGGCCTTCCCAAGATGATATTGTAAGGGGATGGTGTGTCGATCACGGTGAACTCTGTCTCTATCTTCTTGGTGCCAGCCTGCACCTCCAAATTCGTCGTTCCCAGGGGCCATGTCGGCATTCCATTGAACACGACTATTGGGCTGTTGGATTGCTCCATGTCGTCTAGGTGAAAGCCGAGCTCCTTGTAACATCTAACGTACATGATGTCACAAAAGCTGCCTTGGTCAATTAAGATGCGCTTCACTTGGCATTCTCCAACCTGGAGGGATACTACCGAGACATCATTATGTGGATGCTGCACCATCTCAAGGTCGACTTTAGTAAAGGACACTATTGGTCCCTGGCACTCCTCTACCCGATGTCACTTCTCCCCAACTTGGTAGACGTGCTGTAGGTGCTTTACCTTCTGGGTCTCCCCCCGAATTTCGTTCTCGTTGACCTTCGAGTGAATTACATTAATTACCCGAGGTCCTCCTGCCTGAGGTTTCTATGCTGGGGGAGGCGGAGCTGCTAGTGCCTGAGGCAGTCTTGCCTGTTCTTCCCTTGTTCTGGCCTCATCGACAAGGTCTCTCAGATGGCCTTGCCTCACTAGGTCTTCCAAGTGTGCTTTCAAGGCTCTGCAACCCTGAGTCATATGTCCATCTTCATTGTGGTAGGCACAATGTCTGCCAAGGTTTCTTTCCATAAACTCTCCTGGTGTCCTCTCTGGTGTTCTGAAATAGGGTGGGTTCCGAATTCTATCTAGGACTTTGTGAATCGGGATTCGGAACACAGTTGTTACTGCCTGTGTAGCCCTTAGTTCTACTCCTTGCTTGCTGGATCCATTGTTACCTCGGCCTTGCTTCGGCGAGCCGTTTCCTTTCTCTTGCTTTGTCTTCTTATTCCCCGACGTATCTTCCTCGGCCCTGGCATACTTCTCGATTCTTGCCATGAGCTCTTCTATGCTTTTTGGCAATGTCTTTGCCAAAGACTTTCGTAGTGGACAATCGTCTTTTAGACCATTTTTGAAAGATACGACCGCTATCACTTGATTACACTCGGGTATTCGGTTGAACACCTCGTAATACCTTTTTGCATAGGCCCTAAGGCCTTCATCCTTACTAATCTTCAGGGCCATCAATGCGTCCACCCTCAATGGCTGTAGCTTGTTTGTCACGAACTTGGCCACAAACATCTCGGCCAGGCCTTCCCAGGTCTTCACACTTCCCTTTGGTAGTTTGTGGAACCAATCTGATGCAATCTCCCCGAAGGATGAGGGGACCACTTTGCAGAGCAACGGCTCATTCCCACTATACAATGCCATTGAGTTCAAGTATAGTCCAACGTAGAAGTTGGGGTCTGACTTATCATCGTATATTTGGAACTTCGGCATACTGAATCTCTTCGGCGCCTCAAATTTGTCTAACTCCAGTGAGAAGGGTGTTCTCGGCTTATCAGGGGAGGTTACCTCGGCATCGGCATTCTGTTGCTTCCTCTTGAGGTAATCTCTCAAGTCTTCCTTTGTCCGCTCAAGAGCTCGGCTATCTCCTGACTTTAGTTTCTTAGGTGCACTGCTCTCAGCTTCATTGTGAGCCCTCTTCGACCTTTCTCCATTAGTTGTGTCGAAGCACAGCGCTTGCCCCTGAACATGCCGATGTTCTTTGGGGTCTGCCTCCTTTATGCGATGCATCCTCCGTGATTCTTCCCTTCTTGACTCTCCTCGTCCGACTTCCTTGGAAGGTTGGTGAGAATGTCTTTCGCTCCTGGTGTGTTGAGGGGCTATGGGGATAGTTTTTTGCCCTCCCTTCTGGACATTAGCCGCTGGAATCGGCGTGTCCTGCAGCGGGAACGGTGGCTGCATAACGTTGCTTTGCATCATGAAATTGACGACCGATTGTAGGTCTGCCAATTTGTTTGCTATCTTCTTCACCTCTTCGTCCCTCCGTAAGCATCTATCCTTCCATACCTGGAGGTCATCCTCATTGTACTACCTACTTCGATTTGGCTTCTTTGGTATGTCGCCATCCTGGCCGACGTCTTTGTTGCTGTGATTCTGGTCATGAGTTTTTGTGTTGCGGTTGTCTCCTTCGACGTCAAGATCGATAGGTCTGCCACTCCCAGCAGGAGTGTCATCCCCAATCTTTTCCTTCTGCCCGTTGCTGGCCATCTATTCTCCTTTCTTTCCCACGGACGACGCCAAATTGTGTAGGTGATTTTCCGATCACACTGCCAACTCAGTATTCAACTGGAGAGTACTGGCAGAATAGATGACACCTGACTGACCTGTAACAGAAAGAGAAGATTCCGACGGTGGTTCGTCCACCCGGGGGCACTCCGACGATCAAGTCAGTATATCTCTCAAAGATAATTAACTATTAAACTCACTGTTCTTAACATAAATTGCGTACCTTAGACCCATCGGAGGTGCCTTTCTTTTATAGTTAACTCAATCTTTGTCCCAATGAAAAGCCTAGCTTCAGTGGACTCTTGCTCAGTGCTTATCCTGGACTCTCCAAGAGATAAAGACAAACTCCTTAAGAGTGTTATCCTTATCCATGCTGAAGTCTTTCCTCATTCTTGGACTCTTGTTCCTTATCCGCTTATCTCGGACTCCGATATCTTCAGAGATAACCTCGGCCTTACTTAGATCACCTCGGCATCATGACCAAGACACGTAGCACCTCGGCTGATATGTCGGCATCACCTTTGCCACGTGTTGGTACTCAGAAAATATATCCCCACATATATATAATGATTTTCATGTAAAAAATGGGTCCTAAAAATGTATTTTTATATGATCAATGTGCAAAAATAGACTATAAATATTTGAGAGTAATTAAGGTTATGTTTAATTAGCAAGATTAATAGTGAGATGATTAATAATTTATGGAATTAGTGTAGAATTTGTTATCTATATGGATTAGTACACTATATAATTCCTTTTATCCAGGTTTGTTTTGCAATGAATATAAAAATATATGTAATCTAAATTATACTTTTATTTTGCAGTATTATAGTTGTACAATTAGAAAACTCACCAATTTTGTTGGAAATAATATGCACTCAAATCTAATTCGAATAAAAAAAATTACAGCCCAACACTAGAACATGACTATTGTAGATTAAGAATTCTATCCCTATTCTATAATTTGCCCAATCAAACAAGTCCTAAATACTAATAATGGCCTCATTTGAGAAGTTAGCTATTTTAGTTGATTTTTTGACTTTTTGATTATTTTAGTTTGGCTTAAAATGTTGTGTTCGGGAAGATAGTTTTTTTTTTTTAATAGTTGATTTGATAATTGTGAGAAAAAAGTGAAATGATTATTGATTGAATATGTTATTTTGTCTTATTAACTATTTTAATCTATTTTGTCGTTATTGACTATTTTATCCAAAATAACCCAACTCTATCATTTCCCAACCATAATTTTAAACATGTGATTTACCACAGAAGTTATTGAGTCAAATTTATTAAAGTTAAAGACCTCAGCTTCATAAGTGAGGTGGGCATATTATGGAATCAACTTGGAACCATCTTCTAATCTGAACCGTTCATCTCACATAACAAGTTAAAAAAAATGTGCATATAAAAATTAGAATAATCAAATATAAGTATTCACATGATCAAGTCACATATATATTATAACAAATGAATAATCAATTCTTAAAACCATGTATGCTACATAAATAAATATGATCTGATTGTATAACAATTTATGTTGGTTGAATTTGATATTTTGCATAGATAATTTTTTCAATTAATTATATAAGATGAATAATTTAAATTATCAAAATAAATCACAAATAGTCCCATAATAATTAAACTTTCATAAGGAAATTGACATCTTCAACTATAACATCGGTAGTTGTTACTGTTTCACGTCCTCAACGCAACTTGTATTCGCATAATGTGAACTGCTCTCATATTTCCATAGCCACTCTTAGATGTGTATTATATGCCCACTTACCACGTTTGTGTAAGTGATATGATTAATTGATAATTAGAGAATATATGAGAGAAAATAATACTTTTAATATTTTAATTGATTGTCGCATTATTGAACTCGAAAAGTGAATCTAATTTTTTGTTTCAATAACAATACTCTTAATACTAACAAAATCTCATAACTAAGGCCTCATTTGGGAACAAGTTTTTTTTAGTAATTTCTTAATTTTTTGACTAAAAGATAAAATAAAAAAACTAATATATTTAAAAATAATTTTTTAATTTTTTACGAAAAGATGTGAAATAAAATAATATATAATAAAAATGAGTAAATTGACATTTTTGCCTTTCAAGAGTGACCTGTTGTTCAATTGGTGAGAGAGTGAATTTACCTGACATGTTGCTAGGTGAAGTGATGCAGCATAGGGCTGGCAGCATGTAACCTATATGCATGGGAAACAAAAATGCTTTAGAGCTCTAATATAGGAGCTCTAATAGCTCTAATGGGAAGGTGGGACCCACTCTGATGTGATATTTGTGTCCTATTTTGTTTTGTTTTTTTTTTTTTTTTTGCTTGGACACATCACTAGAGCTCAAATTAGAGCTCTAGATTTAGAGCTCTCTGGCATTTCCCGCATGGGAAATAGGGGATTGTTGTGACATAATATTGGACTTCATATAATGGACTTCACCCCTTTTTATATGTAAAAATATTTTGTAAACAAAAAATGTACAAATTGGACTTTACCAATTTTGTATTTTGAAAAAATATTCATAAAAAAATTTGTTACAATTTGATTGACGAAAATGTTTTGTTGTAATTTGTGGAATGTAATAATTGTATTATTTTTTTTAAAAAAAGTTCTTTTCAAAACTCATTACGAAACTATTTTTACAACTTTTCTGATAATTGTAAATATTTCCAAACTCTTTTCAAATCTTCATTCAAAACTCATGAACACATCAATATCAAATTCATTGAAAAACTCTATTTTTCCCAAAAAATATATAAAAATAAATTAATTATTGGACTTCACCAATTTTGTATTCCGAAAAAGTTCTCATAAATAAAAAAAAAAAAAAACTATTAATTTATGAAAATGTTATGTTGTAATTTGTTAAATTTAATCAGTTTGTTTGGCTTGGTTTTTCAGGATTCACTTATCAAAAAATTAGAATTTTAAGTTTTCCATATTTTTTTTTTGCACTGAATTATTTTAATATTCTAAGCAATTTATTTAAGTATTAGATACACCAAACATAAATACACTGAAAAATAGAATATTTGTGAAAAGAATCTTTAGAAAATTAAATAGCAAAAATTTTTAAAAAAAATGTTAATCAGTGCAATATATTTTGTGTTGTTGTGTAATTATTAATTTTGTAATATAAGGGGTTCGGTCAGAAAGGAGGAGCTCGGTCAAAAATTAGAATTAAAAAAAAAACAAAAAAACACAAAGACAAAAACAAAAAAGAGGGGTAAAAAGGTCTTTTCACCTCTTTTGTGCCACAAATCACGTGATTGCAACATAGCCATAGGTGTATACAATAAAATGGTAGGCTCTGATTTTTTTATTAACTTTTTAATTTTTAGAATAAAACTAATGAGGCCTAAATACTAACACAATTCATAATTAGTACTAACAAAATCTCATAACTAAACACTAACATAATTCATAATTAACACTACAAATACTCATAACAGTGTGCCTGTTTGGCATAGCTTTATAATCAGCTTATTTCAGCTTTCAGCTTAATTTAAGCTATTTTGATGTGTTTGGTTTAGCTTATAGCTTTTTGGAAGTCAGAAATCAACATATTCTTTGAGTGGGGCAGGAGATGTTTTAAGAATAAGCTGAAAATCAGATTAGGCTGAAAGTTATAAGCTATAAGCTGTTTAGGCATAAGCTATAAGCAGTTTCCCACAACTCTATCAAACAGCACTAGTATGTAATACACACCTTTTAACAAAGTACCTACCATAAAATTTTGGTGGACTTACGTATAGGTCCTATTAGGTAAACTCTAATAGGTCCTGTAATAATTAATAGTGTTTTTTATCAAACACTATTAAAAACGTCACTAATTATTAATTTTTAACGAGAGTTTAAATTTTTTTTTACAAAAACATTACTAATTATAAATTTTAGCAACAATTTAAAAAAATCATCACAAAAAAAGTCACTAATTTTTAAATTTTAGTGACAGTTTGAAAAATTCATCACAAAAAAATCACTAATTGTAAGTTTAAGCGACAATTTATAAAAATCGTAATAAAAAAATATTACTAATTGTCAATTTTTATCAACGATTTTATTTGAATTAGCTTTCAATAAAATTTAATGAGAATTAAATCCAACTACTAAAACCTATTAATAATTTATTCTAAAATTTTTCCTATATAAAGGGATGAGTTAGACTAATAAATCAGTACCCACTTCCTGTCATCTTTCTCTTCTCTTAACCCTCGTACTTGTTTCCCCTCTTTTACAACAAAACAAAACCAAAAAAAAAAAAAAATGGAGGGATTGATATGGTTGTTCCAATTCCTTTTGTATTTCATGCAATATCATCAGGGTTCTTGTTCATCGTCTATCTCTTCTTTTTCTACTTGTACACATCATTTGTGTCCAAATGACCAGAGGTTTGCATTGTTGCAATTCAAGCATATGTTTACTATAAACAGCGCTGCATCTGATTCTTGGTCGTGTGGCGATTTGGCTTCTCCAAAGATGTTATCTTGGAACGAGAGTTGTACTGATTGTTGTTCGTGGGAAGGAGTCACGTGTGATGGTCTGACGGGTCACGTGATTGGGCTTGACCTCAATTGTAGCCAGCTCTATGGCAGTATCCATCCAAACAGTAGCCTCTTCCAACTCTCTCACCTCCACCACCTCAATCTCGCCTTCAATCACTTCAATTACTCCCACATTCCATCAGCATTTGCTCACTTTCCCAATTTGACACATCTCAACCTATCTTATTCCAGTTTTTCAGGCTCAATCCCATCAGAAATTCGCCACCTGTCCAAACTAGTTTCACTCGATCTCTCTTATGGTGATCAACTAAGACTTGAACCGCACAATTTCAGAATGATGCTCAAAAACCTAACCCAATTGCAAGAACTTGTCCTTTCCGGTGTAAGCATATCTTCAGTTGTACCGATGTCTTTGATGAATATGTCTTCTTTGACAAATCTCGATCTTTCTTCCACCGGGTTGCATGGGAAATTACGGGATAGCATTTTTCACCTTCCAAACTTGCAAATTCTCTCTTTAGGAGACAACTATGATCTCACTGGTAATTTACCCAAAGTAAACTGGAGTAGTAGTAGTTCCCTCCAGCAGTTGTATCTCGGGTATTCGAGTTTTTCTGGAGAATTACCAGATTCAATTGGCTATCTCAGGTCTTTGACGTCCTTGAATCTCAATAGTTGCAAATTCTCCGGGTCTATTCCTGAATCACTCGGGAACCTTACACAGATCACTTCTATATACTTAAGGGGAAATAGTTTCAACGGTCAGATCCCATTTACTCTCTCAAATCTTAATCAGCTCATTTCCTTGGATCTCAACGGTTGCAAATTCTCCGGGTCCATTCCTGAATCACTCGGGAACCTTACACAGATCATTTCCTTGGATCTTTCTGGAAATAATCTCCATGGAAAAATTCCTAATTTTATCGGTAAGCTGATAAAGCTAGAGTATTTAGCACTTGGAGATAACAATTTCAATGGTCCATTGCCATGTGGGGTAGCCAACCTGACAAAACTTGCTATTTTATATATAGCAAGTATTGAACTGATGGGTCCCATTCCCTCCATCATTAGTGGGCTACACAACCTACAAGCACTTTTCTTGCACAATAACTCACTGAATGGGCCATTACCATATTGGTTGTTGAATCTTCCGTCATTGACGGATTTATACCTGGGTAGTAATCGACTAACTGGCCAAATTCCTGAGTTCCAGCATAAATCAAAATTGATGTCCGTTAACTTGAGTCATAATGAACTACGTGGCCCCATTCCACAATCAATTTCAAATCTTGTGAATTTGACACAACTTGATCTTTCGTCAAATAATTTGAGTGGTGTTCTAGAGCTACAAACATTCTCAAATCTAAAAAATCTTATTTATCTTAATCTTGGTTTCAACTTGATTCAAGGACCACTTTCAGTTCCGCCACCCTCTGTATATTACTTCCTCTTCTCACAAAATAAACTCACCGGAGAAATTCCTTCTTCAATTTGTAATGTGAGTTCCCTTTTCATCCTTGATTTGTCTCACAACCACTTGAGTGGTGCAATTCCACAATGTTTGAGAAACTTTAGCAACATTCTATTTGTGTTAGATCTGCGGTTCAATGCCTTTCAAGGGAACATCCCCATGATATTTGGAAAGGGTAATCAGTTGGAAATTCTTAATTTGAATGGAAATCAGTTCGAAGGACCAGTTCCACGATCTTTAACCAATTGTAGACAATTACAAGTTCTAGACCTCGGAAACAACAAGATAAATGACACTTTTCCATATTGGTTGGGAATACTTCCAGAGTTACAGGTTCTTGTCTTGCGATCCAACAAATTTCACGGTCCAATAGACACTTCCAAGCCAAAACTCCCTTTCCCTAAACTCCGAATTGTTGATCTCTCCCACAATAAGTTCACTGGTCATTTACCAGGGAGATATTTCAAAATTTTCAAAGCAATGAGGTATAAAACTATGCCAAATGAAAAATATTTGAGTGTTGGATCGTATTATCAAGATTCTGTTACGGTGATGATGAATCGATTTAATTATTATTTAACGAGGATTTTGACTATCTTCACAGCAATTGATTTATCATCTAACAAATTCAGTGGAGAAATTCCTTTTTCAATTTGCAATGTGAGTTCCCTTTCCATCCTTGATTTGTCTCACAACCACTTGAGTGGTACAATTCCACAATGTTTGGGATACTTTAGCAACATTCTATCTGTATTAGATCTGCAGTTCAATGCCTTTCAGGGGATCATCCCCCTAATATTTAGAAAGGGTAATCAGTTGCAAAGTCTTAATTTGAATGGAAATCAATTTGAAGGACCAGTTCCACAATCATTAACCAATTGTAGACAGTTACAAATTCTAGACCTTGGAAACAACAAGATAAATGGCACTTTTCCATACTGGTTGGGGACTCTTCCAAATTTACTGGTTCTTATCTTGCGATCCAACAAATTTCACGGTCCAATAGATACTTCCAAGCCAAAACTCCCTTTCCCTAAACTCCGAATTGTTGACCTCTCCCACAATAAGTTCACTGGTCATTTGCCAGGGAGATATTTCAAAATTTTCAAAGCAATGAGGTATAAAACTATGCCAAATGAAAAATATTTGAGTGTTGGATCGTATTATCAAGGTTCTGTTATGGTGACGATGAAGGGGTTTGATTATTATTTAACGAGAATTTTGACTATCTTCACAGCAATGGATTTATCAGCTAACAAATTCAGTGGAGATATTCCAAATGTCATCGGAAGGCTTAATTCTCTCATAGTGCTTAATTTATCTCATAATAGCCTTACGGGCCTTATTCCATCATCTTTAGGAGACTTGACAGAGCTTGAATCACTAGATCTGTCTTCAAACCAGCTTATTGGGAAAATTCCTAACGATTTATTGAGTTTGACATTTCTTGAGGTCTTTAACCTTTCGTGGAACCATCTCGACGGACGCATACCTCGAGGCAAACAATTTGATACATTTGGAAATGATTCATATGTTGGGAACTTGGGATTATGCGGGTTTCCATTGTCAAAGGAATGTGAAGATAACCAATCACAAGTTCAGCCGGGGGTGCTATTACAACAGGAAGATGACTCAAATTTTGTAAGTGGATTTACTTGGGAAGCCGTGGTGATGGGGTATGCGTGTGGAATGCCATTGGGATTGGTTATTGGTTTTCTCATGTTCTTAACTGGAAAACCAAAATTGTTTGTAAGAATTGTTGAAGGGAAAAAGCATAAAAAGGTGAAAATGTTGAGACAAGGTGGCAGAAGAAATTAGCAAACATGGATTATGTTTTCAGGTATGTGATGTTGATTCTTAGTTTTAATGATTTATTTTGTTAGTTATCATGAATCATGATTGTATTATACTCTCTAACTTCATGGTACTTGTTTCTTTTTTCTGGTTCTATATCTTTAGAAGTTTACCATCTAATTACAGAATAAGTAAAAGGTTATTATATATATTCTGCTAGGGGTCCTGCCTAATGCACATGTAGTTCTTTTTGTGAATGAGTAACACTATGAGCAATTCACTCAAGAACTAGCAGTTATACATATAGAATTGTTTCATTGACCACAACCAAAGCCAAAATAAATAAATAAAATATATGTTTTGTTGTGATTAGACATTAAACCATGGCTATTGCTAATGCAGTTAGTTTCAAAAGCTAGTTTTGTACTGAAATAAACTATATGATTGGATCTTCTATTCGTCAATCTTGATATATTTTCCCAAATAGTTTCACTAGATTACTTTTGTTTTCCTCAATTTATGCTATACATCTTGATCATCATGATTAGCTGCAAAATTTTATCTCTGGTTGACTTTGGAAATCTTCATAGTTCACCCATAAAAGTTGCCAATTCAAGGTTATCGTATTTTCGCGTGAGACCAGTAATTCACCACATTCCCCACCTTTTATTAATGCTCAGATACATGTATTATATGAATAAAATATTTTAATGAAAAGATGCACCAATTTTGACCCGAAAAGGCAGAACCCTATAAAGGAGGTGTCATCTTCTTTTTTTTTTTTTTTTTTTTTGGTAAATCTATTTTACATAGACTCAAATATATGTATCGGTTATGAGTATTTGTTTGAGGTTCGGATTCACCTAATTCTCATCCAAAACGACAGGAGGACATGGATAAATTTCATAATTGAAGGGATGAAATGTAATTTACTTTTTATATTTGTATATTATGCGTAATTTAGTTTTATAGTTAACTCGTTTACTTAAAAATATTTGTCGATTGCATGTCTAACTAAACGTGTTGCACTCATATCCCCTGCCTTAACCCAACTGTAATTCTCAGGCATAGATATTTCACATATTTAGAATAGTTCACTTAACACAATATTTAATTTTCCATCATACTTCAACTCTAAGGTAGCCTTTAGTTGATTGGAATGATTTTGGGTAGTATAGAATGACTATTTCTTGATCACTCAAAAAAATTGTCATTTTTCTAAGGATAAAAACAGTTCTAACCTCTATAGTATTCGTTTCATATTATTTTAGTCTCTTAAGTTTCAATTTTATCATTTTGGTTTTTAAAGTTGTCAATTTAAGTTAATTTGATCATATCTCTAATGTCTGTTTACATTGATAACGGGAAACGTATTTTATTCTTGGATAAAAGACAATTTTGGCCTCTAAAGTATACACTTCTTGTCATTTTAATTCCTTAAGTTTTAATTTTATTATTTTGGTTCTTAGAGTTGTCAGTATGAGCAACAGGTGGCCATCAACCTGTTGGCTAGCTCAGCTCGACTCTATTTTTTTAGGGTTTGAGAAGGTTTTTTAGCCCATAGTGTCTGGCTGGACCAATAATTTTAGCCCAATATATTAATGTGATGAGTTAAGAATTTTTACTTTCAATCCAGCTTGGCCCAGCTTAGCCAGCTATTAAATTAATTAATTATAATATATTAAAAAAAAAATTTGTTGGGATGTAGACTTTATCTTTATTAATTTTATTGAAACTCACATTTGTAGTGATGTTTAATTCAATTTATTTAAGAAATCCTTCAATTTATAATGAAATTCTTCAATTTATAATGATATCAGTATATTTATTTAAGAAAATATAATGAGTGATTAAATTTAATTATGAAATGTTTTAATTTTTGTTTTTAACATATAGGCCGATGGGTGGACTTGGGATTTGTAATTATTTTTTGGTCGACTTGGACAGATGTAAAGGCCTGATGTTTGGACCGGGTCAGACTTAGGAAGATATAAAATCCCTTATTATGTAGTGACGGTCCAACTCGACAAATGCTCACCTCTAGTTTGAGCAAAGACCAAATTAACACAAATTGACAACTTTGATAACCAAATAACAAAATCAAAATTTAAGGGACTAAATTAGCAAGGAATACATACTTTGAGGACTAAAATTGTCTTTTATCTATATTCTTGTTATCAATGTAGATGGACGTTAGACCTAAAACTAAATTGATTTAAATTGACAATTTTGAGGACCAAAATAACAAAATTGAAGCTTAAAGGACTAAAATGACAAGAGCACATACTTTAGGGACTAAAGTTGTCTTTTATTCTTTTTCTAGATTGGTGAATAGTGATTTTATTTGCAATACACATTCCTTTCTCTTTTACCGAACCAATGGAATAATCAATACCATTCCAACATTTATTCCACTTAATCGAATACTAACTTAGAAGCCAAATGGTATGTAAAGCTCCAAGTGCTTGCTAGTTTTACATTTAGAGCATGTTTGTTTGGACGAACTTGGCCATAGGATTGGACTAATAATCTAATAAAATGCATAAATACATAGTATCCCTCATACAAAATAAAAGATTAATGAGAGGTTTGGACTATCAATCTCATCGTATAATCCCATACCAATCCAAATGTAAGATATGATACACAATCCAAAAGAATTAATAATCCCAAACCATCCTAATAATGCTAATTCCATAAATCCAATCCACTCAAACAAACATATTACTGAATTTAAGGGAAAAACCAATGGATTCAAGCTATCCACCAATCTATAATGTGTATTTGTAAGTCATAGTAGCAATCTGCATGCCACGTCTAACTAACTGCATGACAAATAAAATAAAAGTTATTGTAGTGAATTTTGCGACCTGCAGTTAAATACAAAGTAGAAATACAAAAACCTCATTTCATGACCCCATTTGAATATTGGCCAGTGATAATTTGTGGATTGACATGGTGATTATGGTTTATAACTATGACTCTCATTATGTATTTCGTTTGTACTGACTAATTTATTAAAGGCTCTCTACTGTCTTATTAACTTTTAAATATTTTTTCAAATTTAAAATTTAAATACAACCTCAATTCTTTAAGCACAATAACCCAACCCCACCATCTATGTGATATTGATATTGATATTGATATTGTTTGCTTTGGGTCTGTGGACCATCACGATATGCTTTAGGTCCGTGGACCATCACAATTTTATCTTTATGTCCTCTCACAAAAGACCTCACATAGTTCAGGAGGGGTTATTCCATGTAGAGTTGTGCAAAATACCGCTCAATCTGTTAAAATCACACCGATCTGCATCTATCTGCACCACTCTAACCGCTAACCGCGGTTTAAACTTTAAAATTTATAATCCGTCAACCGAACCGCTCCGCTCCGCTATAGTTAATACATATATATTTTCTAACCTCTAATGAAATATCAATATAAAAATGAGTGTGAGAGAGATTTAAGATATGAAATTTATTATAAATTAGTGGTTATATATATGAAACATATTATGTAAAATTTAAAAAATATTATACAAATTAGTGTTATATATTATGCAAATGTATGATAATTAGTTAGAATATTCTTCAATCCGTCAATCCGCCAAAAACCACCTAAACCGCAATTTGTCAATCCGTTAATCTGCCAACCCGCCATTCAGTTTGTAAATTTACTCTCAAACCGTCCGAACCGCACTGCGCACACCCCTAATTCCATGTATGGTCGGTTAGACTATTAATATCTATCCATAATGGGATTGAGGTGTCACACATGTTGAAGTTGAATACATATTGCCTATGCATTCTTTATTTTCTTTGTTTTTATTTTAATTTTAATTTTTATTTTTGGGAAAAATCTATTTTATCTCCTTGTAGTATAACTCTATAACACTTTACCCTTTATGTATTCTTCTTTTATTTTTTGCTCTTTGTAAATAAATAAATAAATTTGCACCCATGACTAAGCAAAAAGTTTAAAAAAAATAACACAAAACTAATTTAAGAAACTAGAGTTCCCCAAAAAAAAATTTAAAATAAACTTCATTTTTAATTTTAATTAATTTATGATTTCATTTGTTAAATATATATGTACATGTTTAATTTAAAATTTTATTAAATAATAAATTGAGCTGAAAATTAAAAATTAGATTACATGACTTTTATGATTTAATTTGTTATATCTATGTATCATGAATATGTTTAATTTTAAATGTTATTAAATAAGGTAATTTTATGGTAATAAATTATGGTATTTAGTTTAATTTATGATTTAATTTGTTATATCTATATGTTTATATTTATTTTAAAATGTTATTAAATAAAAAAAATGGTTAAAGATTAAAAATTAGGTTTTGACAATGTGACGATTAAGTTTTATAATAATAAATTAAGGTGTTTAGGTTAATTTAATTATATATATAATATGTATGTTTAATTTAAAATATTATTATTTTTAGATAGTCATTTTTAATAACATTTAAAATGTTATTAAATAAGAAATTTAGATTTAAAAAAGAACAAAAAGGTAAAACAGGGCTAGATTCGTTTTCTTCCATTGAAATTTAATTTTAATAAAAAAAAATTTCCTTCTCCACTTTCAAAATAAGAATGTGAGACACACTCTCTTTTAGTTTGGATGGAAAATATAACTGTAATACTTTAGTTTAAAAAATGTGGTTATTTTTAAAAGACATGGAGGTAAAATGCTATTGGATCATATCATAAAGAGGTAAATAGATTTTACCCTTTATTTTTTGCATAAAACTTTAATTTTTTGCCTATTATCCACTCGTCATTATCAATAATTTCTTAAATTTCATGCATTTTATTTGCGATTTCATGTTACCTCATCATTTTCCCAAATTCTTATAAACTAAGCACTTGAACTTACATGGTTTTCTCTCTAAATCCTTCATGTTACCTCATCATTTTCCCAAATTCTTATAAACTAAGCACTTGAACTTACATGGTTTTCTCTCTAAATCCTTGTTGCAGGTTAAGACAGAAAACCATTATTGCTATTGTAACATATGATAATGTTGGAATAATGAAGTTGGTGGTTGAGGTAGACATGGACAAAGTTTGGGATAATATTTGATAATATTGTTGTAAAAGTAGATTGAGTGATTGTCATAAGGTACTACTTGTGATGTTGGCTTGATTGTGTATTCTGTTCTACTATGTTCTATGTTTGTGAATGCTTCTTCTTTCTTTCTTTTTTTCTTTTTTCTTTTTTTTATTTTTTTATTTTCTCAATGAGTATATATTTTATTCAATTTGTTTATTATTATTAGACATATAGATAGTGGATTCATTCATATGTTTGACTTGGTACAAAGAAAAGCATGCACGAGTATTATCATTTAAAATTAAGAATAAATTACTTAAAAGTCCTAATGCCAGTAGGTGTAGTAGCTCAAGTCATGTGTAATAGTGTCTAGACGCACAAGTCCTATTTCAGAATGCAATTGATGTTTCTACCCTTTTGAATCTAACGTTTTAGAGATGCAACTTTAGAGAAATAAAAGGACTTGGAACGTCCCAAAGAAGTTCTACGACTAGAAAGAGCAAAGTCTGCATCTTCATCGATCTTTTTAAACACTAGATGATGATGACTATTTGGATTATTTGAGGATTTTTAAGTCGGAGGTTTGCGATGCCTCAACCTTTTATGCTTCTAGTTCGATCTGTTCTCTTCCTACATCACTTCGATTCGCAACGACTCTTTATTTGTGGGTAATGCTTGATTGCTCAATTTCAAGGTTTAGAACAGAGCATATTAAATCGACTAAAGAGATGGGCCTGGAGATCTAGCTTGTAGATAAGAACTGAGATATTCTCAGTTTCAAAATTGAGAATGTTCTTAATTTAAAATTGAGAATGATTTCAGTTTGCAAAAATATCCAGTAACACAATAAATTGAATAGATTGTGATTATCGGATCAACTTAATTTTTTTGTGAATGAAACATACGAAGTACTCGATAAAATGAACTGTTTGAATCATCAAAATGGGTCAGTAATGAGATTCAAGAGCCCAAACAATACTCTTCAGTCTAGATTATGAACAGAAAGGAATCCTCCATAAATAAAATATCCTATCATTAATATTGAAGTCATCAGTTATAACTATATATAGAACAAATCATATAATATAAATAGGGTTTTCTCCTAAGAAACTTAGAACTGTGTCATGTGTCACTTTTACCCCCTTAGAATTTTGCCAAGTCTCCTTTCTATAATTAAAGAAATATATTTATGTCTCTTAAGGCCTCGCTTAGGAACATACTATTTTAGTAATTTTTTAATTTTTTTTACTAAAATATGAGGTAAAAAATTAATATATTTGGCTTATTGGCTTTTTTGTATAGCTTATTGGTCTTTTTAATTTTTTTAGTACTTTTTTGACTTTTAAACTAAAATTCAATGTTGCCAAGCAAGGCCTAACTTTTAAGAATTTCATTTTCCTCTTGCATTTTTTCTCTTATCTCTATCTTTTCTCTTTTATTCCTCTATGACTTTCTTATTTTTTCTACGAATGCATTATTTTGTATTTATATTTTTCAGAGGTACTTATGTATAGGTCCTAATAAGTAGATTTATTGTCTAGTAGGTCATATGATAATTAATGGCATTTTTCATCAAACACTATTAAAAAAATGTCACTAATTGTTTAATTTTCAACGATAGTTTGAAAATTGTCACAAAAAAATGTTACTAATTATAAGTTTTAGTGACAATTTAAAAAAATCATTACAAAAAAGCATTACTAATTTTTAACTTTTAGCGACAATTTGAAAAATTCGTTACTGAAAAACGTCACTAGTTGTAAGTTTTAGCGATAATTTATACAAAATGTGTCAAAAAAAAGTCACTAATTGTCAACTTTTAGTGACATGCAAAAAAATCGTCACAAAAAATTATTTTTAGTGACAATTTTACTATGACTTATTTTCAATAGGATTTGATGGAAATTAACTATTAGGAGCTATTGATATTTTATCATATATTTTAATTTATACTCTATATATTTATGTTTATTAATTTTAATAGAATGTAGAAGAAAATTATGATTTTGAAATACTTAGTGTTTGTGTCAATTTCCGACCACGCTGCCAATCAAGCACTCAGCTGGAGAACACTGGCAGAATAGATTGCCCGAATGACCTGTCACAAAAAAGAAGAGATTCCGGCGGTGGTTCGTCCACCCAGGGGCACTTCGACGATCGAGTCAGTTATCTCTCAAAGATAGCAAAAGTGCTTAACTCACTATTCAGAGCATAAAAAGCATACCTTAGACCCATGAAGGTGCCTCTCTTTTATAGCCAACACAAACCTAGTCCCAATAAAAACCTAGCTTCAATGGACTTAGGATTACTGCTAATCTTGAACTCCCAGTAGGATTGGGATAAACTCTCTAAGAGTCTTATCTTTACCCAAACTGAAGTCATCTCTCCTTCTAGGACTCTTGTCCCTTATCCACTTATTCCAGATTCTGATTTTTTCGCAGATAACCTCGGCTTAGCCGAGATCATCTCGGTGTCATGACCAGGACATGTGGCACCTCGGCTGGCACTTCGGTGACACCTCGGCCACGTGTTGTCATTCAAAAATTATGTCCCCACAACTGCCCCCTAGGTTTTATTACCTCGGTATTCTGAGGTGATGGAACCTATATCATTTCTTCCACTTTAGCATGTCGGCTAAGCTCGCTTCATTATTTATTGCCGAAGTCAGAACTCGTCGGCTCAATATGACCAAGACCTATAGTCTGCTTTCATAAATGCTTTAGAACCAATCGACCAAGTTCGTTCAAGTCTCTCAACCGAAATCGTTCTCCTAGCCGAGGTATTTGCTTTATTGAATCAAGAACTCCAAGAGTTCCAACATGCGTATGAGCTGGTATGCACAGTATTTCAACTATTTTTACCACGTGTCTTTCCCTTATTGGTCCGAACCTGATACGCGCCATCAAGTCGTATCACTTTTGCGTGTGCCGTCTGACAAGCACGTCGTCCAAGGCACCATAATTGTCATTTTGCCGCCATTTTCATGTTCTTGATCAAAATCAAAATTTTCTCTCTCAAATCCTTCATTGCTGCTTTTGCAAAGCTTTCTGCAATCAATTTCACTCTCTCCCTTCGGTGAGGCTTTCGTTGCACTTCTTTGCTTACTACCACCGTCTGACACCGGCGGCGTATTTCACACCGGCCTTTTTGTAATCTAAACAATCATTCTTCAATGTTAGGCTGAAGTGCCTTCTTTCATTTTCTGAATACATTCTTTAATTTCTTCTTTCAACGTGGTTATATGTGTCTTCTTTTTACTCTTGTACGATTCTATACTTAAAACAATTTGCATATCTTCAAGATACACCTTAACTGTGCAATCTCCTCGGGGTGTAATTGTCACGACCCAAACCCGCCCCTGTAGGTTTAGCACCGTAACCGGCCAGTAATCCTTGGATTACCAAAGGCCTCTGAACAGATTAGCAAATAATAAGGGGTTGCGGAAGCAATAATACAAGATAGACAAGGTCCAATGAGCTGTGATAATGTACATAGGACAGAACATTTCAAAACTTATTTATATATACGTAAACATGCCAGTCCAGATACACAATATTTACAAGGTATTTACAAAATGTACTTCCCAAGACCTGACTTTACAGAGCATACTCAAAGACTAGCATGAATACAAAAACAGCCATGGCATTAGGCTTCGTTCGGAACCTCCTCAGGAAGCACAACAGTTGGCTGACAAAAACAAAACAGGAGGCCGTCAACTCTGGCCCTGGTCAAGTGCCGGCTCACCTACATACATAATATAAACTGTGAGCGAAAGCCCAGTGAATAAGAATAGAGTAAAGGGTTTCAATGAATGAGTTCATACAGATTCAGAAGATCATAATTCAAATTTGTATCAAATTCATCATTTGTCCAGATCATGTACAGACAGAAATCATAAGTCATGATTAAGATTACGTGACACATCCATTAGCATTATCAAAACAGAACAGAACAGAACGTATACACGTGAGGTTACGAATAACCAGTTCCATAAAGGAACCTCCGGATCTAGGCAACAGAACAGAAGCTAAGCCCCCGTGACAGGGCCTCCGGTACGGGTAACAGAGTGCAGACAGAACTAAGTTCCATAAAGGAACCTCCAATACCGGGTAACAGCTAACAGATATCACATGATGCAAAGGATGTCACGAATACATATAAAAAATTGAACAATCATTCATTGTACAGAACATATCATTTCGGAAAATAGATCTTGTTTTATCACACAGAAAATAGATACAGTTAAACATAACTTTACTAAATTATTACTCACAGTTGGCCTTGAAACAGACAGACGAAGCAGATTGATCACACGACACGCGGCACGTGACCTACATAACACATAACAGACACACACTTGAAACACACATTCTAATTGTACAAAACTTATGTTGTTGGTTCTTATTGTGTTTCTAACCTTAAATCTTCACTATAGAGTCTTAAACATGGCCTAGGAATGCCTAGGATGGAATGAGGATGCAAAGATGTCTTGGAAAATATTTTTCAAAACTTGCTGAAAACAGGGGTCTCACTCGAGTGAGGCTTTCTTCGCTCGAGCAAGCTTGTCAAAACAGAGGGATCACTTGAGCGTAGACTCCTTCGCTCGAGCGGTTTGTAAAAATGCAAATGTACTGGTTGTTGAAATTTTACGCTCGATGCACGCTCGATGCTTGCTCGAGCGTGAGACACAGCTCTTCGCTCGAGCGTAGTTCTCGTCACTCAAACGTGCATCTGCGTGCACCAAAAACCTGAGAGCTTGCAATTTACACTCGAGCCACCTTTCCTTCACTTGAGCGGAGCTCTAAACAAACGATGGTCGCTCGAGCGTGGAATCCTTCGCTCGAGCGAGGAAGCCAAATTCTAGAATTTCCAAATTTGCCTCCCAAGCTCAAACCAAGCATTCAACACCTCAAATCTCAACCCTTTGGGCCCATTTTCTGGAAAACACTTGTAAACTCATAGTATAAGATGTTTCAAAGATCAATTTGTAAAATCAAAGCTCAAGGGTGAGTCAATTGAACACAATTACAAGTAAAACTTCAAGAACAACACAAGAGCTTAACATGCAAGTGTTCATTTTAAATCCAATGCTCTAAAACATGACCAAATATAAGATTGAGCTCAAAATCATGATGAATTCATGGACTAAGGCTAAAATATGGGCTTGCATGTAAGAACTTCCATGAAGACACTTCAAAATGCTAAAATATGAACATGCATGCATGATTTAAGCCTCAAATCAACATTTTCAACCAATTCATGACTTAAATCACTAATGTCTCATGAACCATGCATGAATTATCCTTAAATTCACAATCAAGAAGATGATTCTCCTACCTTAGGTCTTGAATTCCAAGCCTAAAAGCTCAAATATGCATACTCTTTAATTCTTCCAATTCTCCAAGGAATTTTGTTGAAACCAAAATTTCTCCTATCTCTAGTTCTCTCTCACGGTTTGGTCAAGAAATGGATGATAGAATGATGCACAAAAATTCCAAACAATGCTCTTAGAAGTGGCCCACTAAGTGGCAATTTCGTAAATAACTTGAACTAATGTAATTTAGCATTATATAATCTAATTTAATCATACCTAATCAAATTTCACCTAAATTTACCATAAAATCACATAAATTCTAATTAGCATAAAACGTTAATCAATTTCTGAATCGGTTGCCGATAAGGCTTTCAATTCGCAGTTCAAAGTCAAAACATGAACAGATCATTTTATAACAAACAGATAAAAGCACAAAGATAATGCAATACATATGCAATTTAATTTCGGATTCCTTTTAAATTACTGTTAGGCATAAATAATCATAGTTTAGCATTAATCAGAGGTTGGGGTTATTACAGTAACACCTCGGTTGTACCCACTAATCAGTTTATCTCAACCTCGGCTTAACACTTGAAAATAGTTATAATATTTTCACAAGTGTTATTTACAACTCGATACTTTACTTTTAGCAAGACTTCTGTTTTCAAATTTCTTCCAAGTCTTGGCAACATGGTAATCTCGACAAGTATGTAGATATTTCTTTCAACATAACCTTGGCTTAACTTGAAAACTTTTCTCAAAATTTCAACAAGTGTTAAACCACTCTTCTTTTAACATAACCTCGGTTAACTTCAACTTGTAAACTTTTATCAAGTTTCAACAAGTGTTAACATATGATCTCGGTTTAACTTCAACTTGTAAACTTTTCTTAAGTTTCAACAAGTGTTAACACATCATCTCGGTTTAACTTCAACTTGTAAACTTTTCTCAAGTTTCAACAAGTGTTAAACATGATCTCGGTTTAACTTCAACTTGTAAACTTTTCTCAAGTTTCAACAAGTGTTAAACATCATCTCGGTTTAACTTCAACTTGTAAACTTTTTCTCAAGTTTCAACAAGTGTTAAACATGTTCTCGGTTTAACTTCAACTTGTAAACTTTTCTCAAGTTTCAACAAGTGTTAAACATCATCTCGGTTTAACTTTAACTTGTAAACTTTTCTCAAGTTTCAACAAGTGTTAAACATCATCTCGGTTTAACTTCAACTTATAAACTTTTCTCAAGTTTCAACAAGTGTTAAACATAATCTCAGCTTGTGAAATTCCAACTCCCAAGCATCATTCTCCAGCCCTTTGCCCCCTAATGTGAACTTAAGTTCCACTTAGGTTCTCATTAGTGTAATAACCCCGACCCTGATTAGCGCCAATTGGAACTTAATTATGCCTAATAATTATTAAGGGGGAAATCGGGAATTAATTGCACGTGCATTGCATGAATTATGTGTTATTATCTGTTCAGTGTCAGAATATCTGTTTGTATTCTAAACTTTAAACCGCAAATTGGAAGCCTTATCGGCGCCCGATTCTGAAATTGATTAGTGTTTTGGACTCGTTAGATTTTATGTGATTTAATGGTATATTTATCTGAAAATTGATTAGAAATGATTAAATTAGATTAAATTAAGCCAATTAAAGAGTTTGACTTAATTACGCTTTTGCCACCCTTAGTGGCCCACTACCTCTACACTTTGAGCCATGCATACACTTAGACATACATTTGTTCAGCCTCATTTTTCTTGTTGGTGCCGACCAAGAAGAGCTAGAGAGGGAGAGAGATTGAGTCTTCTTGCAATTTTGCTTGGAGGCTTGGAGACTTTTGAAGATAATTGTATAATTGAGCCCCTACCCCTTATAATTCAAGACTTAGGTAAGAGAATTCATCTTCTTCTTGCTATCTTTAAGCTCCATCTTGCATGTATCATGGTTATAGAGAGCTTGAGTCTTGTTTTGTTCATAAATTGTTGAATTAGAGCCCCATTGTTGCATGCATGTACTTATCTTGCATTGTTGAGGTTGTTCTTCAAAGATTTTCACATGCATGTCCAAATTAATGTTAAGAAACATGATTTCACCTGGTTTTGAAAAGAATGAACTCATTGGAGCATGAAGTAGAAGCTTTGATTTGATCTAAACTCATGCATGTCACTTTGTAGCATGTTCATGCATATTCATGAAAACTAGTTTGAAATTGGGTTTAATTGAAACACCCGTGGGCCTTGATTTCTTAAATTGAGCTTTAAAACTTGTTATTCTATGTGTTTGAATGAGTTTTCCAGAAAATGGGCCCAAGAGGATCGAATTTGGAGCATCAAAACTTGATTTGGAACTTGGAGGTTGAATCTGGATTTTCCAGATTTTGGCCGTCCGCTCGAGCGGGGGAAGTGCCGCTCGAGCGGGGAATTCATGCTCCCAGCATTTCTTCGAATTGTATTACAGTCCGCTCGAGCGGAGAGTTTCACGCTCGAGCGGGGAAATCGCGCATCCAGTACTTTGCATTGTCCATCAGTCCGCTCGAGCGGGGACCTTTGTTTTGTTTGTCCGCTCGAGCGGGGAAACCTGCGCTCGAGCGGAGACCTTATTTCACTGAAAATTTTGGAAATGTTTTCTAAGGCATTCTTGCACCCTCATTCTATCCTAGGCATTCCTAGGCCATGATTAAGACTCCATATTAAAGGTAGGGGGTTAGGTATACACATAGAATCATGGATGTGAGTTTTGTACAAGTAAAGTACATGTTTCAAGTGTGTATCCGTGATGTGTTATGTAGGTCGTGTGCCGTAGTTGGTCGATCGATTGGCTTCACCTATCAGTTTCAACGCCCACTGTGAGTAATAACATTGTAAAGATATGTTCAACTGTACTTATTTTCTGTGAAATAAAATGAGATCTGTTTTCTGCAAAGATATGTTCTGTACAATGAATGATTGTTCGATTTCTGACATGTATCGTGACATCCTTAGTATTATGTGAAACCTACAGCCATTACCCGGTATCGGAGGTTCCCTTGTGGAACTACGCTTTATGCGTTCTGTTCTGTTACGCTTTATGCGTTCTGTCTGTGCACTGTTACCTGTACCGGAGGCCCACCATGGGGGCTTTGCTGTTCTGTTCTGTTACCCGGATCCGGAGGTTCCCTTGTGGAACTACGCTTTATGCGTTCTGTTCTGTTACGCATTATGCGTTCTGTCCTGCTACGCTTTATGCGTTCTGTTCTGTTATGCTAATGGATGTATCACGTATATTCAGCTATGACTTATGAATTCAATATATATATATATGAAAGTTGAACTGTGAAATTGATCTGATCAAGTATGATTTTGATACAATGTAAACTGATCCCTAAAATCTGTATGAACTCATTCATTAAAACCCCTTTACTCTGTTTATTATTCACTGGGCTTTCGCTCACAGTTTACTATATATATGTAGGTGAGACGGCACAAGACCCTGGCCAGAGTTAATGGCCTCATGTTTCCCTTTTTGGTCAGCCAGCTGTTGCGCCTCCCGAGGAGGTTCCCGTCAAAGCCTAACCCCGAGGCAGTTTTGTTTCATGCTAGTCGTCAGTTGTGTTTTTTTTTTTTTTGTAAAGTTGGATCTTGGGACAAACTTGTGTAAATATTTTGTACAAATGGGTGTTTTGGCTAGCATGTTTATGTATATAAATAAGTTTTAAATTTCTGTCTCATGTACGTCATCACAGCTCATTGGACCTTATTTACTTTCTGTATTTGCTTCCGCAGCCCCTTATTAACTATTATTCTGTTTGGAGGCCGTAGGTAATCCACGGATTACTGGCCAGTTACGTCGCCAAACCTATAGGGGCGGGTTTGGGTCGTGACAATTAGGCACGTGGCTTTGACCTTGGCATTGCTCTATGGGCAGGGGATCTGCCCCCTGAATGGCTTCCACATACTTCTTTGTGAAAAAAATTCTTTAACTTAGGCCAAGCTCTTCTCTTTTCGGACTTAATCATCTAAGCCGAGATCTTGTCTTCTGAGATCTGGGATTCCTGATCTGGAATCTGGGATCTGCTTACTTGGGCTAAGCTCTTGTCTTCTCATGTCCAGTATTATCTCGGCTTCGCTTCGGCGAACCATTTCTCTTCTCTTGTTTGGACGCCTTTGCCCCCAGCGTGTCTTCCTCGGCTCTGGCATACTTTTCTATCCTGGCCATCATCTCCTCCATGCTTTTCGGCAATGTCTTTCCCAGTGATTTTCGAAGTAGGCAGTCATCCTTCAAGCCATTTTTAAACGACATAACCGCCACCTCTTGGTTGCATCCTGGTATTCGGTTGAATACTTCATAATATCTTTTGGCATAGGCCCTACGGCTTTCATCCTCGCCGATCTTCAGGGCCATTAGGGCGTCCACCCTCAATGGCTGTAGTTTGTTTGTCACGAACCTGGCCACAAACATCTCGGCCAGGCCTTCCCAGGTTTTCACAGTTCCTTTCGGCAACTTGTGAAACCAGTCCGATGCAATTTCCCCGAATGATGAGGAAAACACTTTGCAGAGCAACGGCTTGTTCCCAGAGTATAACGTCATCGCGTTCAGGTATAATCCGACGTGAAAGTTGGGGTCCGACTTCCCATTGTATATCTGGAACCTCGGCATACTGAATCTCTTCGGGACCTCAACTTTGTCTAATTCTTCCAAGAACGGCGTTCTCGGCTTGACCGGGGAGGTTACCTCGGCATCTTGTTGCTTCCTCTGTAGGTGATCTCCCAGATCCTTTTTGGTTCGTCCAAGAGCTCGGCTATCTTCGGATTTCAGCCTCTTTGGTGCACTACTTCTAGTGTCATCGTGAGTCCTTTTGGACCTTCCTCCATTGGTCGTGTCAAAACAGAGTTCCTTCTCCTGAACATCCCGATGTTCTTCGGTGCAGGTTTCTTTTATTCGATGTGTCTTCTGGGATTCTCCATGCCCGATCTCCCACGAAGGCCGGTGAGAATGTCCCTTGGTCCCGCCATGCTGAGGGACTGCAGGAATTATTTCCTGCCCCCCTTTCTGGGCACCTTTCTTGGCCACTGGAATCGGCGTATCTTGTAGCGGAAACAGTGGCTGCATGACGTTGTTCTGCATCATGAAATTGACAACCGTTTACAAGTCTGCCAATTTGTCCACCATTCTCTTTATTTCGTTGTCCCTCCGCAGGCATCTATCTTTTCATACCTGGAGGTCGTCCTCGTTATAATACCCATGCCGGTCCGATTTCTTCGGTACGCCGTCCTCCTGGCTGACGTCCTTTCCTCCGTGATTCTTATCACGAGTCTCTTTGTTACAGTTGTCTTCTTCGACGTCAAGGTCAATATGTTTCCCACTCTCAGTAGGGGTGTCGTCTCCAACCTTCTCTTTCTGTCCGTCGTTGGCCATCTATTCTCCTTTCTTTCCCACAGACGGTGCCAAATTATGTGTGTCAATTTCCGACCACACTGCCAATCAAGCACTCAGCTGAACAACACTGGCAGAATAGATTGCCCGAATGACCTGTCACAAAAAAGAAGAGATTCCGGCGGTGGTTCGTCCACCCAGGGGCACTCCGACGATTAAGTTAGTTATCTCTCAAAGATAGCAAAAGTGCTTAACTTACTATTCAGAGCATAAAAACATACCTTAGACCCATGAGGGTGCCTCTCTTTTATAGCCAACACAAACCTAGTCCCAATAGAAGCCTAGCTTCAATGGACTTAGGATTACTACTAATCTTGGACTCCCAGTAGGATTGAAATAAACTCTCTAAGAGTCTTATCTTTACCCAAACTGAAGTCCTCTCTCATTCTAGGACTCTTGTCCCTTATCCGCTTATCCCGGATTCTGGTTTTTTCGCAGATAACCTCGGCTTAGCCGAAATCATCTCGGTGTCATGACCAGGACACGTGGCACCTCGGCTAGCACTTCGGTGACACCTCGACCACGTGTTGTCATTCAAAAATTATGTCCCCACACTTAGTATGGTAAAGCAAATGTAACGGTTATTATAATAATTTTTTTTTAAAAAAAAAAGAAAGAAAAAGAAAAAGAAAGAGGGGGAATTTGATGGTCTACCTATAGAAATTAGGAGTACATGAATACGCATAGGAAATAATGTGAATGTAACATGTAGATTTAATTTATAAAAAATAAAAATAAAAACTAAAAAAAAAAAAGTCTCTTTTTCATGAAATTCTTTCAGTAAGGGGGGGAAAAATGTTGACTTATAAAAAATGTTGATTTATAAAAAAAAAAAAATGTAGATTTATAAAAAATGTTGATGGTCAATGACTTTTATCATTGGTTTTGTTAATTCTATTAATTTTATAATATGACATTAAAAATAAGAAAATATTATTGAATTGATGTTATGTAGGCATTATAAGAATTAGAATCCTTTTATTTGTTGTAAACTATTTTCATCAAAAATATTTTTTGTATTTTATGATATTTGACCACATAAAATGTTAATAATATAATTGTTAACAAATCATTTTACATTGGATAAAATCATTTACGAAATTATATTTGGTAAGTCATTTAATACAAGACACCATATCGTTTTTTACTTACTTCCAAGTATTTTTTAACAAATATTCTCATTTTAAACTATTTTCATCATATTCTCATTTTAAAATTATATTTGGCCTTGTTTGTGAACAGATTATTTTAGTAATTTTTTAGTTTTTTATGAAAAGATGTACAAAAAAGTAAAGATAGTGATGTGACAACTCATAGTAGCTTTTTGCCTTAAATGTTTAGTTCTCACAACCCTATTGAATCAACATTACTGATGTGTATCTGTACGAGCACGAAATAATCTTCAAGTATAATCCTGTTGATCAAGTTTGCACTCCTCCAAACAACGTTGCTTTGCCACCTGAAAACACAAACGTGAGCTAATCGGCGGGTGTGTGCCGGAAACCCCTTCGATGCCTAAGTCAGCAACTAGACAATAGACAATAAGCTCTATGTATTCTAGAATAAGATTTGGGATACCTGTACATAGGTTTGGTCATGAGCTTTTATAGATTCTGCTTTGTCATAATACTAGTAGGATTCTAACTCTCCTTATAAGAGTCCTCCTAGGACTCACACACCCTACTCACTACCAACCCAAGTGAGATGGTTTTGCACAATCCTAATAGGACTCTACTCTCCTTAGCAGAGTCCTCCTAGGAGTCACACTCCTACTTACTGCCAACCAAGTGAGATTGTTACCTCCTTTATATAAGCTGCTGCAACCACACTGAGCTAAGTTACCTCGGTCACACACTTAGGTAATGATGTAGATGGTGCCCAGCCGAGCTATACCAAGCCCGACATCCTTTCTCACCAATACCTCGGCTAACCACCAGGCCTACTTATTTCGGCTGACCTCTTTACCTCGGCTGACATCTTTATCTCGGCTGACACCTTTACCTCGGCCCATAGTTCGGCCTAAACCCGAAATATGAGATGTCTTCTTGGCCTAAGACCGAGCTACACCAGCCCTTATCTCGGCCCATTACGTGGCCCAACTCCCAAAGAAGACTCTTCCTAGCTCGGCCCAATTTATTTACAAATTACCCTCTCAATTGCCCCTTAATTCCATCTGCGTAGCATGATTGGGATTATTTTTCCTCCAGCCGAGCTAAGAACGCCCCATTTTGCCGAGCTAAAAAGTTTGTTCGGTTTCGCAGCTTGTTTGGCCCCAATAAGCCTTGTCAATTGCTTAACATGTCTTTCCACTAATCTGGTACGACGTTATTCCCAGGATACATGGCGTGCCCCCATTATCCTCGTTCTCCTATTACAACCGTCATATACCTCCAAAATTTTGAACAACCCCTGCTTTTTTGCCTTCAACGTATATATCCTTCGAATTTGTAATCGTACGGTAAGTCGCTCTTTCTGTGTCTCACCGAGCAAACTAGCTTGGTTTATACTAATCCTGCCAACCTGCTTTAGCCGAGATAACCATCTCGGTCCAGGAATTCAAAAATTTGTTGGTCAAACCTGCCAACCTGCTTTGGCTGAGGTACGCATCTCGGTTAAAGAGTCCAAAAAACTTTGTTGGTCAAACCTGCCAACCTTCTTGAGCCGTGATCCTTATCTCGGCTGAAGAATCCAAAAAACTTTGTTGGTCAAACTTGCCAACCTACTTTAGTCGAGGTAACTGTCATCCCGGCCAAAGAGCGCAAAAGTTTTGTTAGTCATACCTGCCAACTTCCTGCAGCCTAGATCCTTATCTCGGCTTAGGAGAACTAAATGTTGGTTATTCCTGCCAACCTTCTTCAGCCTAGATCCTTATCTCAGCTGAAGAGAGCTAAATGTTGGTCATACCTGCCAACGTCCTACAATCTAGATCCTTATCTCGGCTTAGGAATGAAAAAAGTGTTGGTCAAACCTGCCAACGTCCTGCAGCCTAGATCCTTATCTCAGCTTAGGAGAGAGCTCAATGTTGGTTATTCCTGCCAACTTTCTTTAGCGCGGATCATTATCTCGGCTGAAGAAGAGCTAAATGCTGGCTAATCTTGCCAAGCTTCTTGATTGCCCCCCAGTCGAGCAAAAACTTGTTAGAAAGAGTTAGCCAATCCTGCCAACCTTCTCATTTGCCCCCCAGTCGGGCAAAGGCTTTTGCGCGGTCAATCCTACTTGTCAACCATGTTAACTCTGGCCAAAAAGCTTTTTGTCTGGTATCCCTGTTGCGCTGGACTCTGCATTGGTGCGCGCCCCATCTTCCTCTACCTTGATGTGTTGGTGCACTCTCTCCATCAGGGCCTCTATAGTAAGGGGCGGCATCATTGCCATTGAATCCCTCAACTTATTGCCAGCCGACAAACCTCGTTTGTACTGTGCGATAGCTAGGTTTGTAGGGCAATTTGCAATCTGATTAAAAGTCTCCCAATACCGGTTATTGTAAGACCTCAATGTTTCTTTCTCGCCCATGTCTATGGAGAGAAGCTGGTCAATCTCCATTGGTGTCTTGGTGTTCGTTCTGAATCTGGTCACAAATGCCTTCGCTAGTTGGCCCACGAAGCTATGCTATCTTCTGGCAACCTTTCAAACCACGTTAAACCCAGGTCACCAAGGCTGGAAGGAAACAGGATACACATTAGAGCCTCGTTTCGCCAATACACTGCCATGACCTGGCGGAAATGGCTCAAGTGCATGTAAGGGTCCGACTTCCCCTCATAAGTTGTGAATTTAGGCTGATGGAAGCCTAAGGGTAATGGTGCGTCTTCAATTACCGGAACGAACAGCTAGCTCTGTAACCTTGCTAACACTTTGTCCGTTGGTTCACAGGCAAGGCGCGGCTCTGGCATTCCTACCTCGACACTCCTATGTGTTCTAGGAACTAATCGTTGTAGTGCGGAGACTCTGTGGGGGTCGTGAGCCTGAGTGTCTTCTCTCCTTCGAGCCCTTTTAGTCCTCATTCTCTCAGGCCTGGAGTAGCGTGTCCTGGAAGTCTTTGATTGTGTATCGCCTGACCTGAGGTTTTTACTTTCAGTTTGTGATGGTGTGACTTGTCTGTCACGATCTTCTGAATGGCAAGAGTGTGTGTTGCCTTTGCGCCCCTCTTTTGCTGCCACCCCTTTGCTTTTTATCTGGCTCTTCATAGACTTTATGTCAGCCGCCATTCTTCTTATTACTTCGTCTTGCTCCCTTACGCGATCTTCGAGAACTTGAGGATCCATCTTCTACCTCTGTCTATCAGGGCTTTGAGAGCGGTGTGGACTTGAGCCCCGTCTTTCTCTCGCTTCTCTCCACGGATTCCGGCGCTGGGGTTCTAAATCCGCCATGGGAGGGATAGAAGGCAAACCTTCACGCCTCCCACCCCCCTCCGGGGTTTGCCCATCAATAGCTGATTGTGGCGAGTCTTCATTGTGCGCCATTACTTCCAACTAAAAAGGAAAACTTGATCAAGAGGTTTTGTTCTTTCTGGAATTCCCACAGACGGCGCCAATTGTACGAGCACGAAATAATATTCTCGTATAATCCTGTTGATCAAGTTTGCACTCCTCCAAACAACGTCGCTTTGCCACCTGAAAACACAAACGTGAGCTAACTGGCGGGTGTGTGCCGGAAATCCCTCCGATGCCTAAGTCAGCAACTAGACAATAGACAATAAGCTCTGTGTATTCTAGAATAAGAATTGGGATACCTGTACATAGGTCTGGTCATGAGCTTTTATAGATTCTGCTTTGGCACAATCCTAGTAGGATTCCAACTCTCCTTATAAGAGTCATCCTAGAAATCACACACCCTACTCACTACCAACCAAGTGAGATGGTTTTGCACAATCCTAGTAGGACTCTACTCTCCTTAGCAGAGTCCTCCTAGGAGTCACACTCCTACTCACTGCCAACCAAGTGAGATGGTTACCTCTTTTATATAAGCTGTTGCAACCACACCGAGCTAAGTTACCTCGGTCACACACTTAGGTAATGATGTAGATGGCGCCCGGCCGAGCTATACCAAGCCCGACATCCTTTCTCACCAATACCTCGGCTAACCACCAAGCCCACTTATTTCGGCTGACCTCTTTACCTCGGCTGACATCTTTACCTCGGCTGACACCTTTACCTCGGCCCATAGTTCGGTCCAAACCTGAAATATGCGATGTCTTCTTGGCCTAAGACCGAGCTACACCAACCCTTATCTCGGCCCATTACACGGCCCAACTCTCAAAGAAGACTCTTCCTAGCTCGGCTCAATTTCTTTACAAATTATCCTCTCAGTATCTTATTTTAGAGGACCTTTTTGTTTTATTTTAATTGATGAACTTTTATTAATTGAATTGTAGTCAAAATAAATTATTATATTTATAATATCCATCTTTAAAATCAGTATGGGTTAGAACCAAATATCGAAATGCATTTATAAAATATAATATTATGATTATTTACAAAGAAAAAAGTTGAATCATCTGCTAATAAAATATTTGTAAACTCGATTTAATTAAATTTTCCGTAAATATAAAAACAGTTTTTAAAAATCGTGCATATTAAGAGATTGAAAACTAGTATTGACTCTAAATTCATATTAAGGTCATCTAGTCAAATTAAACTACAAGTAGCAAATTTTGTCAAATGAATACATACAAATAACTAAATAAGAATGAAGAATAACAAATTATGATTCCACTACTCCAATCACAAGTTATTTATTACAAAAACATCAACAATTCACATTAGCAAAAGCAAAATTAATTATGAAATAATGGTCAACTTTTTTTTTTTTTTTTTTTTTGACGGGATGGATAAAGAATGTTAGTTTTTTGAAGCATAAATGTAGAATATGTTAGCATGTACTATTTCAAACGTTATGATAGAACTATTATATACAATTGAATTTTTTGAGGTACCATAAGAAGACATCAACACAATTCAAACCATACATGTTGCATGAATTTCTTCCAAAATGGGGATGCCATGGCACCCCTTGGTGCAAACATTTTTTTTTGATCAGCGAAGAAAAAGGATCTTTATTGATGAAGACCAGAAGGAAATACATCAGTAAAGAAGGGGAAGGGGAAAGAGAAGGAGTGTGTCTGGAGATGGTGAGTTGGTGAGTAACCAACCACAATCAACAGTCAACAGACCCAACCAAATGCAACCAAAAAGAAATAAAACAAACAATACATCAAAGACAGCAATTACGCCATAAGCCTACAAACATATAATTCTGCCCCGACTATAGCTAAATTTTTGCAATCTTTTTGTCTCTAGTTCTTATATGGTGGGACTCACATATAATGCTTCAATTTAGCATTGGTCAAATTACACCTTTTTGATCCTCATAATTTCAATTTACTCGATTTTATCTCTAAACTTTTGACTTTGTCTCAATTTGATTCAATATTAAAATTGTTAGCATTTTTTTTTTATGAAAAATGCATACATAAACATGTTTTTAGGGGCAAATTTATAAGCACGATCAACTCAAAGAGTTATCCGCAACCAACTCAATAATAATTTTTTTGTTAAAAATCCTAACAATATTATCAATTAGACCAACGTGACACAAAATTTAAAATTAAAGGTCAAAATTGAATCAATTGAAAGTGTAGAGACTAAAATGACACATGAGTTAAAGTATAAGGATAATTGATGCAATTTGCTCTTTAGTATTTTATGGGGGAAAAAATTAGTATTGACATAACATTATACGAATGCAACATTTTATCATTATTTATTGCTAAAACATAACAATAGCTAATCATCAAACTATTGAAAATGCTATTTATGACACCACGTTGGACAAGTAATTATTAGAGGTGGCAAATCGGCAAGTTTGAATGGCAAATGAGTCAAAAGAGTGTTAGCCCAAAACTACCCATTTAGATAGCGGGTTGTATGTGGTCGGGTTGGATACGGGTCATAGTAGACCGACCCAACCCCCCTTTCTTTTCTTTTTTTTTTTTTTTTGTTTTTGTTTTGTTTTGTTTTTTTAAGCCATGCCTTTCACTAGTTTTGTTTATGAATCACAACTATCTATTGTAAGTAAATGATTAATATTTTTTAGCATAACTTTCAATGGTTTTGCTCCAAAACACGTTAACCATCTACTGTAATATATATACCTTAATATGTCTTTCATTGATTTTTTTAAAAATATTAAAAACAAGAAAATAAATAATACGATCTAAAGAAATAGATAATATGACCATAGAATTCAATGTGCAAATACGGGCGGGTTTAAATGGGTTAAGTAATAAAATAACTTAATCCAAACCCGCCCACTTAATAAATAGGTTAGATAAAATTGAGTATGGGTTAGACAAATCAATTCAACTAACCTGTTTATTTTAATGAACTTCTTTTCTAGTAGATTCAAATTGAAAATAAAAAAGAAATGCTACCAAACAAAAAATGTCAAAAATAATTTTTAGAAATTACTAATGTTGCATAAAATGCAAAAAAAAATTAAATTAAATTAAAATATTAAGATGTATAACATATATGTAATTAATTTAAATTTTTGTAAGATGTATATTAAAATATATATGTAAATAGAACTAGAAGGAGTTGAAAAGAGGAATTCAAGAATCCAAGTTAGAGAGAGAGAGATTTAAAAGGTGTAATATATTTAATCATTTGGTTTCAATTTTAGAATTTACTTTTAAATTTTTTTTAGCAAATAAAAATTAATTTGGAAAAATTGAACACCAAAAAAATATATGAAAATTGAGAGGGTGATTTGTGAACAAATTGGGCCGAGCTAGGACGAGTGTTCTTTAGAAGTTGGACTGCACAATGGGCCAAGGAGGTATTTTGTATTTCGGCTTTGGGCCGAAGTAGGTACCGAGACGGTTGGATGTGTTGCTGGAATTGGAACCTATCTACCTTCTGACCGAGATTAGTAGCAGGGCGATGGGCTGAACTGGGTATAGCTCGGCATGATGCCGACCTGTGACAGGGTTATCATTGCTTGCCCATGTTGAGCACGGAGTCGAAGTAACTTGATTGACCACAGTGTCAGCCGAGGTAAAGGGTTCAGCCATCTCACTTGGTTTGTAGTGATGAGGGTGTTATCCTTCGGAATGTGATTCCTAAGAGGACTCTTATAAGGAGAGTTGGAGTCCTACTAAGATTGTACCAAGTGAAATTTATAAAAGCTCATGACAGGACCTATGTACAGGTATCACAATTTTTACTTTCAAATACACAAAGCTTTGGTGTCTATTGTCTATTTGTTGACTTAGGTATCAGAGAGGTTTCCGGCACACATCCGCCAGCTAGCTCACGTTTGTGTTTTCAGGTGATAAAGCGATGACATTTGAAAAAGTGCAAACTTGATCAACAGGATTATACGAGAAGATTATTTCGTGCTCATACAATTGGCACCGTATGTGGGAAAACACAAAGAACAAGACCTTTTGATCAAGTTTTCCTCTTTAGTTGAAATCAATGGCGCACAATGAAGATTTGTCGCAATCTGCTATTGATGGGCAAACCCCGAAAGGGGGCGGGAGACACTAAGGTTTACCTTTTATCCCACCCATGGCAGAGTTAGACCCCCAGCGACGGAACTCCCGGAGGGACACACAGGAGAGACAGGGCTCCAGTCCTCGTCGTTCTCAAAGTCCTAAAAGGCAGAGAATGAGGTTAGATCCTTAGATTCTGGAGGATCGCGTGAGGGAGCAAGACGAATTAATAAGGAGGATGGTAGCAGACTTGGAGAATATGAAGCGCTAGATAAAGGGCAAAGAGGTGGCGACAGAAGAGGGGCGCAAATGCAACACGCTCTCTTACCACTCGGAAGATCGTGACCGACAAGTCACACCATCACAAGCTGAAAGTAGAAGCCTCAGAACAGGTGACACTCAATCAAGGACTTCCAGGACTCGTTACTCCAGGTCTGAGAGAACGAGGACTAAAAGGTCCTATACGGAAAGAAACAGTTACAGGCTCTCGCACTTGCACCAAATGACGTCTAGGCATATGGAGTTACCAAGATCGGTGGACTTGCGGACAGTGCTTGAGGAAAGGGCTCAAAGGAGAGAAGACACTCGGGCACGCGACCCCCACAGAGTCTCTACACTACAACGATTGGCATCTAGGATGCATGGGAGTGTCGAGGTTGGAAAGCCAGAGCCATACCTTGCCTATGAACTAGCTGACAAAGCGCTAGCAAAGTTGTAAAGTTCGCCATTCATTCCGGCGATAAAGAACGCACCATTACCCTCGGGCTTCCACCAGTCCAAATTCACTATTTATGAGGAAAGATCGAATCCCTACATGCACTTGAGCCACTTCTGCCAAGTTATGGCCGTATATTGACGAAACAAGGCTCTAATGTGTATCTTGCTTCCTTCCAGCCTTGGTGACCTGGGTCTAACATGGTTTGAAAGGCTGCCAGAATGTAGCATAGCCTCATGGGCGTAATTGGCAAAGGCATTTGTGACAGAACGAATACCAAGACACCAGTGGAGATTGACCAGCTACTCTCCATTGACATGGGCAAGAAGGAAACATTGAAGGAAACTTTCAATCAGATTGGGGATTGCCCTACAAACCTCGCCATCGCACAGTACAAACGGGGTTTACCGGTCAGTAACAAGTTGAGGGATTCAATGACGATGATGCCACCCCTCACAATGAAGGCCCTAATGGAGAGAGTGCATCAACATATCTAGGTAGAGGAAGATAGCGCCCGCGTTAAAGCAAAATCTGGCACAACAGCGATGTTAGATAAAAAGACTATAGTGAAAGTCAACACGGTAGAATAACCAAGCAAGAATGGGCAAGGTAGATGAGCCAACAGAGAGGACCCCCAAACAAGAAAGTTAAGAGTCCGCACTGCCATTGCCACAGTATTCAACAAACCTATCTACTGAATTCTTAGCGAGATACACGATGAACCCTTCGTCCGACAGCCAGCCAAGTTGGGAGAAGCATAAAAAAGTTACGATGAGAGGTACCGTTGCACCTTTCACGATGAAAAGGGGCACCGAACTAAAAATTGTGCACCATTAAGGCAACATCTAGAGGAGTTAGTAGCCACTGGTCACCTGGACGAGTATATAGAAGGGGGAACATAGCCAGCCCCTCAGGACCACAGTAGGCCAAGTGGGATGTCGGTCGACGGTCCACCCCAAGGCATAATCAACGTGATACATGGGATCGTTGAACCTGAGCGGGTATGTGAGCTTAGAGGGATGATCAAAAAGGTTGAGCACTTGAGGGAGGTGCTAAGTGCACAACCTATCGTCAAAAGAGGAAAAATGGAGGCAATGAACGTCATCTCCTTCTCTGACAGGGATCTGACAAGGCTACATTGCCCTCACAATGAAGCGCTGGTCGTCACTTTGCACGTCAAGAATTTCGACATCAAGCGGATTCTGATTAACCAAGGAAGCTCGTGCGAGATAATGTACTACGAGATTTTCAAACAACTAAAATTGAAGGATAAAGACTTGGCATCTGCAACATCTCCCCTCGTCAGTTTCAACTCAATGCTAGAATGGCCAGTTGGCAAGATAATTCTGCTAGTCAAGGCAGGAATAATGACGAAACAAGTGAAATTTTGGGTATTGAAAGTCCCTTCCACCTACAACATAATCCTGGGAAGAGCATGGTTACACGCCATACGTTCGGTGGCATCAACCTACCATCAGACATTACGGTTCCCCAACGAAACCGGAGTGATTGAAGAAGTCTTAGGAGACCAAACCATGTCGAAACAGTGCTTCGTCACGGTAAACGGCAATCGGGCTGCAAAAGGGTTTGTACAGATGGTGAAAAAGCCAAAAAACAATGAACTATTTGCAAATGTCGACAAAGCAGCCGAACAGAAGACAGTAGAAGACTTAGTAGAGATAAGGATAGATGAAAAGAACCCAGAAAAGTTCTTTTTGCTCGGCTCGGCTCTATCCAGCACTGAGAGAATAAAGGTCATGGAGTTTTTAACCTCTAACATCAAAGTGTTTGCTTGGACACCATACGACATGCTTGGCATTGACCCTAATTTCATCTGCCATCAACTTAATGTCCATCCAACGGCCAGACCAATTATACAATGAACTCGCTGATCAACACTCCACCACGTAGAGATAGTGGCAGAGGAAGAGGGAAACTTGTTGGAGGCAGAAGCAATCAGAGAAGTACACTATCCCAGGTGGATCTCCAACACTGTAGTCATGCAAAAAAAGAACGGTAAATGGCGCGTGTGCGTGGACTACAAAACAGTTAACAAAGCAAGCCCAAAGGACAGTTTTCCCCTATGACGGATAGACCAACTGGTGGACCTGCCAGCAGGGCATAACCAACTTAGCTTCCTTGATGCGTGTCGTGGTTACCATCAGATCGCTATGTATGAACCGGACCAGGAAGTCACATCATTTACAACACCCAGAGGACTATACTGTTACAAAGTCATGCCCTTTGGCCTAAAGAACACTGGGGCTACATTCCAATGGATGGTCCCCAAAATGTTTGAACCATTGTTAGGCAGAACAATAGAGGCTTACATAGATGACATGGTGGTCAAAAGGAGAGATGAGAAGGACCATCTCAGGGACCTAGATGAAATGTTTCAAATTTTGAAGTCCCACAAGTTGCGTCTAAACGCATCTAAGTGCGCATTCGGCGTAGGGTCAGGCAAATTCCTAGGCTTTCTAGTAACCAACCAGGGTATAGAAGCTGATCCCTCTCAGATTAAAGTCATCCAAGATCTAAAGAGGCCCAACACGGTCAAAGAGGTACAACATCTCACTGGCCTAGTAGCCACACTTAGGGCTGCAAATGAACCGAGCTGTTCGTGAACAGGCTCGGCTCGGCTTGGTAAGGGCTCGGCTCGGCTCGGCTCGTTTAGTAAACGAGCCGAGCTCGAGCTCGATTATTGGGCTCGTTTCGTTAACGAGCCGAGCTCGAGCTCGCCTATTTCGGCTCGGTAGGCTCGGCTCGTTTATCTATAATTAAATTATATAATAAATACATTATTTATATATTAAATAATATATAAATACATTATTTATATATTAAAAATATATAAATATATATATAAATAATAATATAAATAATATTTTTTATTTAAAAATTTATATTTAAATAATATAAATAATATTAAAAAAAATTTATCGAGCCGAGCCGAGCCGAGCTCGAGTTCGACAAAAATTAACGAGCCGAGCCGAGCTCGAGCCTAGTCCCTTATCGAGCCGAGCTCGAGCTCAATAAACGAGCTCGATAGCTTAACGAGCCGAGCTCGAGCCCAACAAGGCTCGGCTCGGCTCGGCTCGTTTGCACCCCTAGCCGCACTCAACCGATTCATAAGTCGATCGTCAGACAGGTGTCAACTATTCTTCCAGGCACTGAAGGCCAAGTTTGAGTGGGATGATAAATACGACCGCGCCTTAGAAAGCTTGAAAGACTACATGACATCTCCTCCGTTGGTAGTAACCCAGTACCAGGAGAAGAGCTCTTCTTGTACTTAGTAGTTTCACAGCATGCAGTTAGCGCAGTGTTGGTCAGAGCAGAGGAAATACAACACCTGCCTATCTTTTATGTTAGCAAGACATTGCTAGGCACTGAAACAAAGTACCTGCCGTTGGAAAAGCTGGCCTTAACTTTGATGATGGCTTCAAGAGAGATGTCACACTATTTCCATGCCCACACTATGATTGTCTTGACGGCTTTCCCGTTAAAAGCCTTGTTTGAGAGTGCGGATTTTTCTGGACGGACCTCGAAATGGGCAGTGGAGTTGGGGCAGTTCGATATTAAGTTTTAACCAAGAACCGCAACAAAAGCCCAAGCTTTGGTAGACTTTGTGGCCAAGTTCACACCAGGAAGTCATCATGTCTGCCTGATCAATTTGACCGGGGCAATCGAAAGAAGGGGGGAAAGTGCCGCAGGAATTACGCAGCCCCCAAAGTAGGACGCCCAGCTACATAGCAAGCCATACAGGCTTAAGGAGAAGAAAGAAGGAACAGACCTTGGTATTCTCAACAAGGACTCACTAAAAAATAAAGACCTGAGACAATCAGACAGTGAAATCAAAACCCAACAAGAGACATTGACCTGGAAGAAAACATCAGCGACACCCCTGATCCCAAGACATCATCCGATCCTTCCACTTGCTGGAAGCTATTCGTCGGAGAGATGTGGAAACTCTTCGTGGATGGAGCATCCAACAAGCACAGTGCAGGACTTGGCATAGTCCTCATCTCACGAGATGGCCTAGTAATTGAACAGGCAGTCAACTTTGGCTTCCTAGCATCCAACAACGAGGCGGAGTATGAAGCATTGCTAGCAAGTTTAAAATCAACAATTCACATGAAAGCCACTGAGCTGATGGTATACAGTGACTCTCAGCTAGTAGTCAACCAGATTTAAGGTGAACGAGGCAAATGATGATAGGATGGCTAAGTACCAGGAGTTGGTCAAAAAGGAAATCATGAAGTTTGAAGTAGTCCGGATAGAGCAAATCAACTGAGAAGAAAATAGTAGAACGAATGAGCTGGCCGATTTTGCGTCAATGGTTGATACATCTATCCCACACCCGTTGCTAATTGACTTCCTATCCAGACCAAGTATTGAAGAACCCGAAGCAGCCGAAGCATGTTGTGCAAAGCTAGGCCTTTCTTGGATAGACCCCATCATAATATTCTTAAAAGATGGCATTTTCTCTAAAGATAAGAAAGAAGCTAACAAAATTCGAGCGAAGTCACAATGATTTTGGTTCTCCCCATCACTATCATTGTACAAAAGGTCTTTCACAGTGTCTTACTTAAAGTGTGTCCATCCTAGCAAGGTTGAGGCGTTTTTTTTTTTAGATACACGAAAGCGTTTGTGGAAGCCACTAAGGAGGAAGGTCGCTGGCTTACCGAGCAATTTCACAAGGGTATTGGTGGCCATACATGCAAGCAGATTCAGAGAAATATGTCAAGAAGTGCGAGAAATGTCAGAAGTTCGCACACCAAATACATCAACCAGTAAAAGAGCTTCTACCATTGACTAGCCCGTGGCCCTTTGCAATGTGGGGCCTGGACATAGTGGGACCACTTCCAACTGCGCCCGGTAATAGAAAGTTCTTTCACGCAGCAACAGACTATTTCACAAAGTGGGTGGAAGTAGAAGCACTCGCATCTATAAAAGAGAAAGATGTTAAGAAGTTCGTCTAGCAAAATATCATAACTCGATTTGGTATATCCAAGGCTTTAATATTTGACAATGGCACTCAGTTCGATGGCAAAATCTTCAGGGGCTTTTGCGAAGAATACAAGATAGAATTCTACAACTTTACACCGATGTACCCTCAAGCGAATGGCTAGGCTGAGGCTTCCAGCAAAGTCATCTTAGACAGTCTGAAGAAGAGGTTGGAAAGAGCAAAAGGCAAGTGGGCTGAGGAGCTTCCTCATGTTTTATAGGCTTACCGTACAACACATCAGCGGTCAACTGGAGAAACACCTTTTTCCTTGGCCTATGGCATGGAGGCGGTAATCCCGCTGGAAGTAGGCTTCTCCACCATTAGAAGCAAAAATTTTGACCCAAACTTGAATGGTGAAGCCATAACCTTAGAACTCAACCTTGCAGAAAAAAGGAGATAAAGGGCATTAGTTCACATTGCCTCATACTAGCAAGAGTTATCTAGAAAATATAACAAAACAGTACACCCAAGGCAATTCAAGGTTGGAGATTAGGTACTGCGCAAAGTAATGGGCAACACTTTGGTACCTGGAGATGGCAAGCAAGGACCTAACTAGGAAGGACCTAACTAGGAAGGACCACACAAAGTGATTGGTTTAGCAGGAAAATGGGCATACCACTTGGAAGATATGGACATCAAAGCTGTTCCCAGGCCATGGAACACGGCCAACCTCAAACTGTTTTATTTTTAGTTTTTCTTTAAAACACTTGTAATTTTTTTTTTCAAATAAAACAAGTAGTTTTTTCCAATACAATTCTTTCTACTGTAAAACTTGTTCATAGTTACTGCCAACTAGGGGCAATCAACAAGGTTGGCAGGTTTAACCAATCATTTAGTTCTCTTCTTCAGCCGATATAAGGATCTAGGTTGAAGAAAGTTTGGCAGGTTTGACCAAACATGTTTTGTTCTTCAGCCAAGATAAGGATCTAGGCTAAAGAAAGGTTGGCAGGTTTAACCAACATTTAGTTCTCTTCTTCAGACGAGATAAGGATCTAGGCTGAAGGAAGTTTAGCAGGTTTGACTAAACATGTTTTGTTCCTCAGCCGAGATAAGGATCTAGGCTGAAGGAAGGTTGCCAGGTTTAACCAACATTTAGTTCTCTGCTTCAGCCAAGATAAGGATCCAGGCTGAAGGAAGTTTGGCAGTTTGGCAGGTTTGACCAAACATGTTTTGTTCCTCAGCCGAGATAAGGATCTAGGCTGAAGAAGGTTGGTAGGTTTGACCAACATTTAGTTCTCTTCTTCAGCCGAAATAAGGATCTAGGCTGAAGGAAGTTTGGCAGGTTTGACCAAACATGTTTTGTTCTTCAGCTGAAATAAGGATCTAGGCTAAAGAAGGTTGGCAGGCTTGACCAACACTTTTTCTCTCTTCAGCTAAGATAAGGATCTAGGCTGAAAGAAGTTTGGCATTGCCCAAACATCTTCTCTTCTTCAGCTGAGATAAGGATCTAGGATGAAGGAAGTTTGGCAGGTTTGACCAAACATGTTTTGTTCTTCAACCGAGATAAGGATCTAGGCTGAAGGAAGGTTGGCAGGTTTAACCAACATTTAGTTTTCTTCTTCAACCGAGATAAGGATCTAGGCTGAAGAAAGGTTGGCAGGTTTAACCAACATTTAGTTCTCTTCTTCAACCGAGATAAGGATCTAGGCAGAAGGAAGTTTGGCAGGTTTGACCAAACATGTTTTCTTCCTCAGTCGAGATAAGGATCTAGGTTGAAGGAAGGTTGGCAGGTTTAACCAACATTTAGTTCTCTTCTTCAACCGAGATAAAGATCTAGGCTGAAGGAAGTTTGGTAGGTTTGACCAAACATGTTTTTTTCTTCAGCCGAGATAAGGATCTAGGCTGAAGGAAGTTTGGTAGGTTTGACCAAACATGTTTTGTTCCTCAGCCGAGATAAGGATCTAGGCTGAAGAAGGTTGGTAGGTTTGACCAACATTTAGTTCTCTTCTTTAGCCGAGATAAGGATCTAGGCTGAAGGAAGTTTGGCAGGTTTAACCAAACATGTTTTGTTCTTCAGCCGAAATAAGGATCTAGGCTAAAGCATTTTGGCAGGTTTGACCAAAAACATCTTTTGTTTTTCAGCCGAGATGAGGATCTAGGCTGAAGAAAGTTGGCAGGATTGACCAACATTTACCTAAAAACCTAAAGTTGTTGTTCGGCCAAGATGCTTATCTCGGCCAAACAAGGTGGGCAGGATAAGGGAAAGCCAAGCTAAATTAAACCAGCTAGGCTTGTACATTTAAAGAAAAAGTACATTAACCGAACAAAAAGTTGGGCAAAATAAGAAATTTCGTTCATTTTTCATTCATTCAGTACAAGAGAAAGGGCTCATAGCCTGGTTACATTTTCGATTAAAAGCATAAATCAGAAGAAAATCAAGCAAAAAGATCGTCCAAATCAGCATCCAGATCAACCCGAGCTTCCCCACTCTATAGGCCAGTTTCAGCGGGTTCTTTCTAGGGTAGGTCGGTCACAGGCGCCCCCTCGACTGTACTTGGCATCAGTCCGCTGAGTGGCTCCACCCAAGCTGTTTGAAGGGTCTGGAGACTGTGATCACTGTTTGCAAGCGGCGCATTGTTTGGATCAGGGGATTCTTCCTCATCCTCCCCTTCTTGAAGAAGCTTCTGTTGAATGGCGTTGGCGTAGTCCGCCATAAAAATTGGAATGAAGTGAGTGGGACGGTTCTGGAAGATCTTGGTGTCTTGCCCTTGACCGAGCTTGACAACAGCCACCTTCCACCTCCATTTGAAGAAGATGTCTTTAGCAGCTTCACACTGCAAGACATTGGTGGCCTCCCCTTCTTTGTAGTTTTGGTCCTCAACATCTTCCATTTTCTTTTTCAACTCAGTGACCTCAGCATCTTTCTTCTTTTCTAGCTTGGCTAGTTCGCGCAGGTAGTGGTCTTTCTTTTCTGCTAGCATCTTTTGCTTGTTAGCTTCTGCTGCGTTAACTAGCTCGGTGAGCCGCGCGTTTTCGGATTCTAGCTCGGCCATTCTTTGCTTGGCCTCATTTAGCTCGGCTGACATAGCGCTGGCATCTGCTACGGCCAACCGTGTTGTCTTGCAAAGTTCCAGCACGCGCTTGTGGGCAACATGGTTCTTCTGCAAAGCCTACAGATAGGAGAGGTAGGGATTATGTTAAACCAAGCAAACAAACGGAAAACGTGGAAACAAATAGAGGGGAGAAAACTTACAAGCACCATCGACTTGGTTACCGAGCGGATGGCCTTCAGCTCGGTTAGGTTGTCATGGTGCTTTATGTCTGGTGGTAGACCACTTTTGGAGAGGTTGAAGGCAAGCATGTGGTCCTTGTCAGCAACCATCAAATCCATGGTGGTTACATCACGGTTCTTGTAAGTTATTGATGGTGCCTATTCTGAAGAGCTTGCTCGGTCAGAGCACGCGGGCTCTGGGCTCGGCAGCGTAGCTTCAGGAAACACGGTGTCCTCCTCATCGACCAGGCGTTGCGATTCGGTCAATGAGGTACGTCCACGCTTGCTCAGCCGAGATGTGGAGGCCCTGGCAGTTGGAAGATCGACTATAGTTTTACGTTGTTGACCAGATGACTCTAGCCCGGTTGGCACTTCACCAGAGGTCTGCTCAGTGATGAGTGCTTGCACGACCCTCCTTTTGGCCATTTCTTGTTCTTCTGTGAGTGGAATTAGGTTGATTTGGGAAATTGTGGGATCTGGCTCGGGGGAAGGTTCTAAGAGGAAATCGGTGACTCTAGTTTTCTTCCTTCCGCTGTACCAATAGGTCAGTTCGAAGTTTAATAGCTCGGCCTAATCTCGGTGGCGGTATCGAAGTGCGGCTCGAAGGGCATCCTAATTGGCGTAAGTATAGTGTGATTTAAGCTAGTTTAAATCTATAAAAAAGAAGGATAATGAACAGGTTAGCACGGTGGGTTAGTTTAAACAGCAAAGAAAAATTGAACCGGAGTGTTCTTACCAGCAGTTCTTTTATTCTAGTTTTATATTGTAGCCCGGTATCTAGACTTCCTAGTCTTCAAAATTACCAAAAACCCAAAGGAAGTCGTCATCATTCAAGTCTTTGTCCAGTGTGTTTTTTATATTTTTTTCTCGGCCTTTTCTTACTCTAAGGTAGTACACCTAACCGTCGTCATTTTGGCCGAGCGAATATTAGTGAAATAGCTCGGCCAATCCGAGGTTGAGGCCGAACCGGCGGTTGTAACGCCCCGAAAAAATTGGGCAGGGTATATCTATTTATACAACAAACCCACCCGATAGACAAACACATATATCTTGCTAACTATTCCATACATCCATTTCCATTTAATCCCAAATGCCAAAAAGATAATAAATGCCCTACAGGCTTACAAATTTATCCAAGAACATTCTTGGTTACACAAAATGGAGTTTCAACTCAACGCAATACAGCCCTGGGCTTACATTCAACAAATAACCATAAAACAAAAATGAAGCCTTAGCTCCGAGTCCTCCCAAGTCAGTGCCTTGGCAGAGGCATAGCACCTGTACCTGAAATAGTTTCTCTTATAGGGTGAGCCACAGCCTAGTAGAGATATACTACACAACATATGGACCATGACAAGACTAAAGAGGAGTATGCTCATGCCATGCTCATGATAAAACAGTTTATCTCTCTTTTTATAAAGCATGCAATGTTGAGACGCAACAAAAGATATAAAATCATTTCTATTTTAGGGGTCTTTTGGGAAGTGGGTTATAATCCACTTCCCAGATTATAACCCACTTCCCTTTCTCACAAAAAGCTGATTATAATTAGCTTTTAATCAGTTTTTAACAAAAAAGCTGATTATAACCATCTTTCCAAAATAGCTCTTAAACTATTTATGTTATATGAATACAGTCTCTGTGAATCTCTATGTGAGTGTTTGCAAGTAGGCCCTAATGCACTACCACTATCATTTTTACCAGTAAACTGGAAGGCTCGACACTTAACCGCGTGGTTCAACACCCTCTACCCAGATTCACCAAGTATTCATCTCTTCGCAAACAGATATATTTCCAAAATATTTCTCAAAATTAGATACATTTCCAATTAAATGAATGTAATGCAATGTCCAATGCAACAAATGAGAAATGTGGTTCGATTTACCTAAGTCTCATGCCTTTCTACAATAATCATGGCTATCCTCCACCAATAGCCCACAACAGATATTTCTAAATAGATATTTAAACAATTAAATTTCAAAAAATTCCAATAAATACAATCTATTCCACATCTCATCAAATAGGAACAACTACACTAGTTTTCATATCACAATCACATCCGGTAACCTCTCAAGGTTCATTTCTAATCGTGTTAGTTTTATTCCAACAGATACATTAAGCAAAATAATACTGTTAAGCCCAAGAAAACATCATTTTCTTTCCAAACTCATTCTCCAAGAATTATTCAACTATGACATCCTATTTTGATTAAAAGCCCCAAAAGTTAAACGTAATTCCTTTATTTTCTTTAAAAATGCTCTTTTGGTCGCAAAACGGTAAAAATTTCAAAACCGATCGAATCGAAGTCCATTTTTGTTCAAATTTAAAACATAACTCTTTCATAACCTTACAAACATATTCCAAGTTTACACTTTCTCAATTTGGGCATCAACTCTTTATTTTTCTCAAAATTTCTCTTTTAAGCAAATAAATCACAAATTTTTCAAAAAAATTAATTAAATTATATACAACTCTAAGCTCCATATAATCAAGTAAAAGTACATAAAGAAGTGCAGGAAAAATCCCTACCTCAAAAGCTAGAAAATGAAACAAGTAAAAACCCCAATTTTCGGTTGTGTTGGATTTCGATCTCCACCGGTCAAAACGTTGCTCTCACCAAGCTCTTCACTTTGATCTTAAGAACTATGGTCTAAAACCTAATAGATTTTGGTAGATCAAAGACTTTATATGATAGAAGTAACAAAAAAAAAAATTCAAAGAGAGAGAGAGAGCCGAGAGAGAGAGTGAGCTGTGCAATTGTAAAGAAAAATGAAAGAAGTGAAAGTGAAGTTAATTGGGATTTGGAGGCAGCCCCTCCACGTGGGCTTGTTGCCTCCTCACATTTTATTCTTTTTTTTTTTTGAATCAATGTACACCCGTGTATACATATACATATATATATATATATAACTAAAGGTATATTTTAGGAACATTATAATATTTTGTAACATGAGCAATAAAATGATATAATTATTTTCTCACCACAAAATATATTTCATTTAATGGTGCACACCATAAATATTTGTAACTCTCTCAATAACAATAACAACAATAATACATGGTTACAAATGAGTCATGATTCAATCAATTGGGTCTAAAATGAATGGAGTTTAATAATTAAAATAAATCTCCAACTGAAATTAAAATATAAATAAATTTTAAAAAACTTAAGGTAGTCCCCACCACTCACATAATTAAATATGAACGAAAATAATTAAGTATGAGCTAATCAAATAAAACCCAAAAATTGAATTTATATCTCATTTATTACTCAGGACCCAAGAATCACTATAACTAAAACTAAAAAAATAATTTTGCCAAGCGGGCCTTACGAAGTCGAAATCAAGAAGTAATTCAATTTATTTTCACCAATTTAAATAGAATAGTTCACGACACCACAACAATAATAATAAAGGAAAAATTCAATTTGATTCAACTCGTTACAACGGTTTAGCTCGGCGATGCCGTTTATTATTCTGTAAGTATTTGTGGAGAGTTGGGTTGGACACAATCTTGTCTGGCGAAGGAATTTACACACAAGGCGCTGTACGGGGAACCGAAGCCCGGCTTCTACGATTGATATTACCGTGAAAGGGACGAAGCCTGGTTTGCCCCAAGGTGTGGTATCTAGCTCTGCTAAAGAGAGGTGGACATCATCAGGAATATGGTAGTCTCTGCGAAATTCGGCCATGGCTCAAGGCGAGTCCACTAGGAGCTGGTATTTACCCATTAAAGTTAAAAGAATGGTTTTTGCTAAAAATGACGCGATAGCCTAGCTTGGCGCTGGTGTGAGTTTTGGTAGCTCGGTTGAGCAAAAACGCCCGGGGGCAAAGTGCAAAGGTGTGCCTGGCCAACCTAGTCAAGTCTGCAAAGTGGAAAGAAAGAGTGTTATGCCCAGATAACTGGACCAGGCTAAGTAAATAGGCAAAGTAAAATAAGCCTAGCTCGGCTACATCTGGGCTACGGTCAGTTTTCGGTTCGGCCGTGAAACGGGACCGACTCAAGGTTTATAGCTCGGTCAAGAACAAGCCTAAAAGTCGCTAACAAGTACCTAGTTCGGTTACATCCCGACTTTGGATCAAATATCATGTTTTTCAAATCCAGTTGGTGAGCCTTTAAGCTTGAGTATGAGGTTTTTAGTTTATGGTATTTGTTCAACACTCTAATGCATATAAACACACATATATGGAGATGAAATACTAAAGGTATAGAAATAAATACAAAGGAACATCAGAAAGAGATATTAAACAACTTACGGGTTTAAGCGTGAAAGCAAAATCCAACCAGCAAGAGAGCAAGTGAAGCGGATGGGACTGGAGCATAGGAGGCACAGAAGCAGGTCTCAGAAGTACAAAAGGAAAGAAAATGAATAGTAAGGGTTTGATTCAAGAAATGGGTTTTGAATAGGCACAAAAACGGCGGGACTTTTCAAACGTTTTTTGATAAATATGGAACGGCTGTCACAGTATGAGAAAGCAATAGACGTGTGCCATGTGTCACAGACAGGACATGGTGTTAGGAACGTGAAATGATGAGCTGTGACAGGCACAATACTGAAGGCCGAGCTAACCCAGCTCAATAGGGTTGAATATTTTAATCTCGATGGTGTTACTTATTTTAGTTCGGTTGGTTTGAATATTTTAGCATGGCTTGAAGATAATAATCCCAATCATGCTACGCATATGGAATTAAGGGGCAATTTAGAGGATAATTTGTGAACAAATTAGGCCGAGCTAGGACGAGTGTTCTTTGGAAGTTGGACCGTACAATGGATCAATGAGGTATTTTGTATTTCGGCTTTGGGCCGAGGTACGTACTAAGATGGTTGGATGTGTTGCTGGAATTGGGACCTATCTACCTTCTGACCGAGATTAGTAGCAGGGCGATGGGCTGAACTAGGTATAGCTCCGCATGATGCCGACCTGTGACAGGGTTATCACGGCTCGCCCATGTTGAGCACGGAGCCGAAGTAAGTTGGTTGACCACAGTGTCAGCTGAGGTAAAGGGTTCAGCCATCTCATTTGGTTTGCAGTGATGAGGGTGTTATCCTTCGGAATGTGATTCCTAAGAGGACTCTTATAAGGAGAGTTGGAGTCCTACAAAGATTGTACCAGGTGAAATTTATAAAAGCTCATGACAGGACCTATGTACAGGTATCACAATTTTTACTTTCAAATACATAGAGCTTTGGTGTCTATTGTCTATTTGTTGACTTAGACATTGGAGAGGTTTCCAACATACACCCGTCGGCTAGCTCACGTTTATATTTTCACGTGGTAAAGCGACGACATTTGAAAGAGTGCAAACTTGATCAACAGGATTATATAAGAAGATTATTTCATGCTTGTACAAAAATAATAAGTGGCTTTAATTATTTTTTCACTAAATTAGTATTTTTTTTCAAAAAAAAAAAAAAACCAAAAAAACAAACAAATTTTAAAAACTATACCAATCAAATATGTTAGAGTTCATTATAAATATTCAATATATTAAAATATTAGTGTTAATTTCTTAATAGGGTAAATTACACTTACCTCCCTTGAGATTTTTAACAATTACAGGGACCTTCCCTGAGGTTTTGAAAATTACACTGACTTCTCTTACTTTAGCTAACAATATAAAAATGAGTTAATTACTTAAAAGTCCTATTTACAAATGTTATGGTAGCTAAGATCTTATCTAATTTTTTTTAAACCAGTAAGTCTTATTTAGTAAATTGAGAATATTATTAGTTTTTTTTCAATTTTTAAAACTAAGAACATTCTCAATTTTGCATAGTAATGTTCCAAATAATTGTTTCACTAATTGATGGAAAAAAAAACAGAGCATGAGATTAAATGTTTTTGCCCTTCTACTTATTGGTTTAGTTCAACTATTCAATAAACTAGAAAACATTATTAGTTTTTTCCAATTTTAAAATTGAGAACGTTATTAGTTTTTTCATTTTTAAGGTGTTTTTTTTTTTTTTTTCAATTTTAATATTCCATCATCATACTCCTTTATAGATACAAAATTTTCAATTTTGTACAAAAAAATAATTCAAAATTTTCAAAATGCACATAAATTTTTTTTTTTAGTTTTTTTGTTTTAATTTCAAAGTTGATATTTTAAAGTTTTAAAAATCAAAATAAATGTCAAATCATCATGTTCCTTTATAGATAATCATAATTGATGAACAATCATTGTTTTAATGGCAATTTCGACTATTAAAAATTTAATGAGACTTGAAGCTTCAAAAAATCTTAATTAGGACTTATAAATTCATAAATTAAAACTTGTGTGTAAATGCCCCTATATAAATACATCCCTTCTATTAACTTTCCTTAGACACCATTAATTTTTGCAATGAAATGGCCAAAATACCCTCTATTTGCTCTTTTTCTTATCTCTTTTCCTTCATCAACCATTAATTATTCCTCCTCCCAATTTGCAACTACCCTACCCATTGCTTCCTACTTGTAGCTCAATTTCTAAATTGAAATTAATGTATTAAATTTTTTTAATGTATTTTTATGATAATGTGTGGCTTTTTTTTTTTTTTTTTTTATCGAAATGTTACTCAATAATTTGGAATATGATATAATCTATTATGATTGAGTAACATTTTCATAAATAAAAATAATAATAATACTACCATAAAAGTACATAATTGTATCACAATTGTTATAACAAACAATATCTAATAGTAAATTATCGTCACACTATCAAAAAATTAGTTAATATTTGGTACAAAAAAAATTAATATTTATAAAAAAAAAATACATAATAAAATGGGCGATGCATGCTTATGCAAATTATGATACTTATGGTGCTGATTATTAAAAATGTTATAACTAAAAAGAATAATGAGTTATAATGAAACACAACAAAAGGTATAATCAAAGATTTTTTCTATCATAACCAGAATAATAATCACAATAGGTAATCAACACTATAATAAGTCATAATCAAATCATCACTAACACCAAAATAGGTCATAACTAAAAACTACAAATGTCATAACTTGGCATATGGTACACACTCCAAAATGGTGTGCGTATTATAGAATTTCCCTAATAAAATACATACAATATACACACTTTTCTTATTTTTTTTTTAATTTTTTTATTGTATTCATTTTATTTTTTTTGGGGGCAAAATTCTAACATTTACAGAAGATGAGCATACAACTTCTTTCACCCAAAATCACCCAACTCACAATAAAAATTTGATCAATTCAATTCCTATCTTTTGATTTTTCATTCATTTAATTGAGGTTCATCATTTCAAATTTTTTATTTGTTTATTTCAATCAAACATTCATGCTCTATCAAGAACACTAAACCCGAATGGTTTGATTTCAAAATCACTATTCAACCTACCACGCAATTAAATCATGTTAATTTTTCATTTTTTTTTTGTATCAGTTATTTTGGGGATAGAAATTGACCACCACACCATTTTATTATGTATTTTTTTTTTGATAAATATTACAAATTTTTGTAGCAAATATTATCTACTTTTCCAATAGTGTGATGATAATTTATTATTAGATGTTGTTTGTTATAATAATTGTGACACAGTTATGTACTTTTATATGGTAGTATTATTTTTTATTTATCAAAATGTTACTCAATCATAATAGATTATATTATATTCCAAATTAATGAGTAATACTTCGATAAAAAAGTATAAAATTATCATAAAAATACATAATTGTATCATCAATTTTTTTAAAATACAATAATTTAACTTTAGAAATTGAGCTACAGGTAGGGAGTAGTGGCCAGGATAACTACAAAGTGGGAGGGGAAATAGATATGGTTGGTGAAGGAAAAGAGATAAGAAAAAAAAAGTAAATAGAGAGTATTTTTGACATTTCATTGCAAAAGTTAACGATGTCTAGAGAAAAGTTAACAGAATGGAAGTTTTTGTATATTGTCATTTAAAGTAAGGGAGGTCAGTGTAATTTTCAAAATCTTAGAAAAGACTCTTGTAATTATCAAAAACCTCAAAAATGTAAGTATAATTTACCCTTCATAATATTTTAAATTTGTGCATTGATGTTTTTTTATTTATTATAACACGACTATTATAAATAAATAATACATAGGTATACCTCAAACATGTGGTAGCAAGTTCGCTAGGGTAGACTTGTCCAATAAAGCGGGCACAATTCAAGACTTTGGGGAAATTCTATTTTCACACACTTACTTACCTCTATGCACACACTTAATGATTTATTTTTTTATTACAATTTTGTCCTAAAATAAAATTATTAAAGTGTCTTTATCTTCTTCACCAAAACCCTAATTTCTTCATCTCCTCTATGCATACACTTTGATCGTTGTTGAATGGATTCACCATTATTGACATTGGTCTTTCTTGGTTTGGGGATTTTCCTGGCTATTTTCTCTCCAATCGTGCAGTCTCAAGAAAATTTGAATCTTGGATAAAATCTCCACCAACTCCTCAGTCATTGCTGACATCTCCTCCTCCGCCATCGTTCCCTCCTCCACAGCCACCTGGATCTTCCCTTCTTCCTTCTCCATCGTCTCCTAGATCATCACCTCCACCACCGCTGACTCCATTGCTACCACCTCCACCTTCTCCCAATCGTTGGCCACCGTCAAGGACACCCCCTCGACCTTCTCCCAATCGCCGGCTACCGCCGAGGACACCTTCTCGTGCGACTGCGAAGTCACTGCCTCAAGATAACGATAGGAAGAAAGAATCACAAAGCGAAAGCGGCCATGAAAAAGCAAGCCTAGCTTCCAAAGAAAACCTCAATTTGGAGAAGAAAATTGGCTTGATGTTTGCGGGTATTGTGGGTATAATACAAGTTGGTGTGGTGGCATTGTTACTGATTAAGAGACGACAACTGTTGAAGAACAATGGTAGATACTAAAAAACATGGCAATTGATTTGATTTATAACAATCTACCATTTGCTCATTGATTCACGGAGCTTGTTATTATATAGTGAGAGATGAGGTAGGGTTCTATTGAATTGCGATTCTGTAGCGAGTGGCTATCAAATATAGATTATGAATTCAATGTGGCATTGACAGAGTATACATGGATTACACAAATTAAGGATTGATCAGAGCATTGTCTCGGTTGGGGTTGTCAATCGCTGTTGTAAATGGGTAATTCTTGATTTGCATTCTTTTTCAGACCAAAGCAAGGGAGAAGAAATAACCCTTACAAATGGATGTTGGTTCAGGGTTTCAATGTCAAAGAGATGGATCTTTTTGGCAAAAAAAGTTGTGCAATGAGTAAAATCACAAAATTCAAAATTAGTTGGTATATGTATTGAGATAGGATGTGAAATGAGATGTTTTGGTGTGTGGAAATAGAATTAGCCAAGACTTTGCTTATGACTGGGGTGGTTCGTTGATATTTTTGGCATTTACCCATTTATACCCGCCACTACCCATTTGTACCCGCAAGATTAACGGGGTTTAACCCTTATAAATTGTGGGCGGGTTGACAGGTACGGGTTGAACTTAGGGTTTGTTGATATTTTTGGCATTTACCCACTTATACCCGCCAGATTAACGGGGTTTAACCCTTATAAATTGCGGGCGGGTTAACAGGTACGGGTTCAACTTACCAGTTCTAAATTTGTGTGTTTGGTTTGAATTTTTTGGATTAAATTTTTTGAAAATTGAATTTTTTATTTTTCGTGTTTTTTTTGTTTTTAGTAAATATTTTTAAAATTGTAAGTATTTTTTTATTATTATTTTTTAGATGCACCTTACTTAAATGTATTTAAAAAGTAAAAAAATTATAAAAAAATATTTTAAAAAATTAATAAATACAAAAAAAAAATACTGAATTCCCATATTTTTTTTTTTTATATGTTTGGTATTTATTGAATTTTTAAAAGATTTTTTTTCATAAAAAGTATGCTTTTTATGTATATTTATGTTAGGTGTGTTTAAAAATTAAAAAAATTGGTTAAAATATTAAAAAAATTCAATAAAAACAAAAAAATAAGAAAAACAAGAAAGTATAATTTTTGAAAAGTGTTTTTAGAAAACCAAAAACAAGCAAGTTAGACTGGATAATTGTGTGTGTTTATAGGGTCATGGGAGCCTCCCTAGTCGCAATGAACCTGGGGTGCTGTTGTGACTTAGTTACAGCAGTAATCTGCTATGCTCCTGTGGAGGATTTTTTCAAGTCTTTTTTGATGATTTGAACCGTCATATTGTAGGGTTTGTTAAATAGATCATCCATGCAAAAAATCAAATTGATTGGAAATCTATAACTTTATAACAATAGTACATTTGTTTTTAAAAAATAAACAGTTAACATTATCTCGATATTTTTTATAAAACAATTTGAATCTGATCATAGGGTTACGGATTTCTGATTAACTTGATTTTTTGTATGTAAGATATACTCGATGAACCCTACATTATGACAGTTCGAATCATCGAAAAAGACTCAGAAAAAGCCCTCACGGGCTCACAACAAATCGCTGTAGGTCCAGTCACAATTGCTTTCTTGTGAGTCCATCTTTATTTACATCATGTTTAAAAAAAAGAATTACAATAATTTACACTTTTGACGATTAAATTTTGCTACTAAAAGGAATTTAGTCATCAAAAGCGATATTTTTGGTGACTATAAAATGTATTAGTTGGCGTTGGTTTAAGATATAACTACTAGATTTTTTTAGTCGAGATATATTACTTATTGGTGACTAAAAAAGTTTTAGTCTCTATAAATATTCCATAATAGGCGACTCAAAAAATATTGGTCGCTATTAGTGTAGATTTTAGGCTACGAAATTTATTTGTAGTCGTCATATAATATTTTTTGGCCACAAAAGGAAATTTAGTTGCCAAATAACAATCATATTTTATGGTTACTCTTTGGCGACCAAACAATTTCGTTGATAAATATTAAGTTTTGGAGACTAGAAAAAAAAATTAGTCGTTATATATTCATTTTTTCTGATAAAAAAAAATTAGTCACTAAATTAATACTTTTGGCAATTAATATTTTAGTCACCGTTGATTAAGCTTTGGCTACAAAATGTTTCACTCCCCAATTATTAACATTTGCCGACAAAAAACCAAATTTGTCGCCAAAGGTTCGAAAATTTTAGAGGGAAATTATTTGATATTGGCGCTCTCTGTTTAGACAAAAACAGATTATTCTCTCTCACACAGATTCTCCTTCGCCACCAAACCTCACCCCACCTCACCTCACCGCACAGCAGACCACCGTCGCTCACCGTTCGTCGCACACCGCCGCCGCCGTAAATCACCACCGCCACCACCGCAGATCACAGGTTCTCTCTCTGTCTCTGGATTTCGATCTCTCTCTCTCTCTCTCTCTCTCTCTCTTCCTCTATTTCTCCCTTTCTGACTGTTGCTATAGGGTTTTATATGCTTGATTCAGTTTAATTTCGTGATGATTTGTGAAATGGGTTGGCTGTAGTGGTTTGATTTTTGAAGTTCTATGGGTTTGATGTCCTAAATATGGGTTTGATTTTAGTCATTTGATACATTTCCCCCTCTTTTTCCGTTCTCTTTCATTAGTTTCAAAGCCCTAATCCATTGATTGTGTATGTCTTTGCATGTATGGCTACTCCTTGATTGTGTATGTATTCAAAGCCCTAATCCATTGTTTGAAAGCATTGAGGTTGACAATAAGAATTTTTTATGGCACATGTTAATGGGGTCTTAATTTTGAAGAAATCTTCTGTTAAAATATAGATGGTTCCAATTGGCAGACAAAAAGTGCCAAAAGAGACTGATATCCTTTCTGAAAACTGTCTCTAAATAGATGAACTATTGTTCCCTCAAAACATTCACTTCTTTTGAATGTTGCATCACATGATCACATGTAAAGATCTACAATATATAAAATAAATAAATAAAAAAGAAAAGTGTAAAAGATCTACAAGATTGATGATAAGACATAAAATTGATACAAGTATGATAGATTTGCTGCATCTTGACACATAATTGAAGGATACAATCTTTATTTAATTATATGCATAATGCATTGCATGACCTATGGTCACTATCTAACAACAAATTTAGATTTCATGCCAATGGCACATTTAAAGGGGTTTGTAAGGACAAATTTAACTTCATATGCATGCATACATATATTTATGTGCAAAGATTTAAATATTTTGTTGTTATATTCAATTTATTAATAAAATTATACATTATATATCAATCTCATTCTCTTTGTGATGAATTAGGAATTCCACATAATCTCCCTCCCTTAGCATTTAGTATCATTTCAACTATACGATTCAATTAAATTCTCTCAACAGTGAACTAAACCATCTTGGGAAGATTTGGGATTTGCATTCCTTTTATTTATTCCCCCATCTTCTTTAACTTTAATAAAGCCAATGATTATGACTTGCAAGGTAGTGAAATGGGCCATTCCCAAAGAAAAAGCCAAATCAGCATGCAATCAATGAACACTTGCAGTGTCCCTTCAAATTAAAGGACTACTCACCAGCTCCCTGTTTTTTTGGGGTAAGTACTAGACTGCCTGTTAGTGGCATCAGATTAGTATTATTGATAAATACAATATTTTTTCTATATATATATATATATTTTAATTTAATTAACTGTATAATTCTTTAGATAGTGAAATTATGAAAAAAGATACATATAGCTGATCAATTAGACATTTTAAAATATTATTCTCACTCCACTATTATGTTGTTTCTGATCATTTTGATATGCAGGTGTTTTATGTTTTAGAGTAAGCAATGGCAATGGTGAAAGTTTGGAAGACTAGGAACTTAGCCAAGCTATATTCAAATCATCAATTAGAAATTTTTGCTTAGCTCTTTTTTTCTTCTTACTTACTCTTTTGTGCAAATTTACCCAGGTGGACTATTATTATTGATGGCTTGTGGCAGCGGCTAACCCACCAAGCTGGTATGGCATTGGTTTGTTTTGATAAGAGCAGAGTTGGAATAATAATTTGTTTTGATAATACTTTATTATTGATGGCTTGTGGCAGCAGCTAACCCACCAAGTGAATTTTTTCATTTAATTTAATGTTGATTTAATCACTTTTGCATATTAGTTATGAATAATACTTGGGCAAATTACACAAATAGTCTCTATAGTTTGGGACTTGTGTCATTTTGGTCCCTGACTTTTCAATTGTGACACATTTGACCTTGAATTTTGAATCTTGTTTCAAATAAGGACTATTGAAGATATCATTAGATTTTTCAAGTGTAAAATTGTCAATTTGATAAAATATAAACTAATTTGACAAAAATAAATGTCAAACCAATATTTTTGAATTTTTAAAAATTATTTCTACCTACTAAAAATAAAATTGTGTAAAATTGATAAATCTTTTAGACATTTATTTATTTTTTTATCAAATTAATTTTTATTATGTGTTTGGATGATGATCATTTAAAATTAATTAAAAAAAAAAAAATTTTTTTTTTGACATTTATTTTTGTCAAATTAGTTTATATTTTATCAAATTGACGATTTTACCCTTGAAAAATCTAATGATATTTTCAATTGTCGTTATTTGGAACAAGATTCAAAATTCAGGGTCAAATGTGTTACAAGTGAAAAGTTAGGGACCAAAGTGACACAAGTTCCAAACTATAGGGACTATTAGTGTAATTAACCCATAATACTTTGTACCACACTTGTTATTTGAAATTAATGGGGTAGAAGAGAAAGAGCTGGATTTCTCAGAATTTTACAAGAAATCGCACAACCTTCTTCCACATTTGATGCTGCGGCACGAGCTCGTGATCAACAGATGGATGCAATGAGAGCTGAGATGGAGGCTCTTCGTGAGGAGTGGCAACGAGATCATGAAGAGTTGATGAGGGAGAGAGAGGAGCGCAAGAGAGATCATGAAGAGATGATGAGGCAGAGAGTGGAGTTGATGAAACAAGCCAAAGATGGGAAAAAAACTCGGGAGGCACAACAAGTCAATCATTTGAACAACATGGTCTCACGGCTCACAAGCCTCTTGCAGCCTTGAGATGGTCATTCTACTATTTGGTAAGAACATTTTTATTCATATGATACTAAAATTTATAGAAAAATTCAAATATTGACATTATTGTTTTGGAAAGTCGAAAAAAGAGTTTTGGGACTTGAAAATCTCCCCAATGTAGATGGATTGACATTATTGTGTGATCCATTTTAGAGCTCACTCTCTCTTTCTCTCTCACACACGCACACACACACACACACACACGCAGAGACACATATACACAGGCTGCTGAGATTGAACAGCCATGACCATTAATTCATAGTGCTTCATGATATTGTTTTGTATAAACATTTTGTTTTGAGCTATAACTGGCAGCCTTGTTTATTGCATGTGAACAAAGATTATATACATTGTGATGAAAAAGGAGTGGATAAATTGAAAATTCTTAGAAATATTAGTGGTGATAGAATGAATTTTGAAATTTGTTTGGATAAGAAAATTGAAACGAAAAGGAATGGGGGCACTGCATAATGTTTAGTTGTCTGAATACTTGTCTCTTTGAATTTACATTTTTCTTTGTTAACTTTTGTTTTTAAGTTTCTGACCTGATTCTTTATACTCATTCCTAGATTTCTATTGGCTAATAACATTCCTAGTTTGTAGAATGTTGCCTCCTTTTTCGGTGCACAGTGTAGTCTTGTTAGAGGCCACTATAAATGAATACAAAAGAGAAACTATGAGAACTGCTTTTAGTCAAGGTAGAATATGAGGTAAAAAATAAGGCCTATCATTTTGAATGACTCAAATATGCACTAAAATGCGAATGCCACACATTAAATGAAGTTAGCACATATATAAGGCTTTGTACTCATCAACTGTCCGTTAAATCTCTATTTATGTAGGGAGCACCCAAATGAATGCCTATTAGCCAAGTCAATGAAATATTATTTTGATACTATATACATATCTTGGCATCTCATCTAGATTAATCAAGACAATAGACTACTGCAAATGAAGATAAGCTAAAGCCTTTGTTGTATTACACCTAGAACAACATTCCACACCTGAAATTCCAGCAAACGGAAAATTTAAAGAATACACCTAAATGGACATCTTTTCTGGTTCATCACATGAAATAGAATGAGAGTCCTTGAAGCAGTAAATGATAGTTAGGGCTGCAACACTGGTACACTTGGTGACTACTCAAACAAGGGCAATGATCCCTCCCACATATAAAAATAGTTAGAGGAACCATTGAGATGAAATACAAGTTACAACACAATAAAAGAGGAGAGAGCAATAATGTATGCATGCTTACACAGAATACCTATACGTGCATACTTGTAATGTGAAAACTGAATTGCCAAAGGAAAAAGTTTTCAATCAACAAATCCACATCTCACTAATACAAACAATCCATCACCAAAATCAGATTGTGAAGGTAGTAAAGAAAGTTAATTCACAGATGATTTAGAGGCCCAAAAAACATAATTAGAATCCAATGATGAAAGTTATATCATACTTGCATGTTGGAGTTCAACGCATATTCTTTAGGACGAAGTTAATCCATTCAACTTGCACTTCATCAAGTTTGCTGTTCGTGTTAGTCTTTTTCCCATTAAAATGCAAGAGAAATTTTAGAAACAATTAGTTAATGAAAAAGATATACTAGTATCATGAATATAATATAGGTCTAAGCTACTAAATTGGTGGGATTTTTAGTGGGCAACTCCAGATTCAGTTGAGGGTGTGCTCCAATGGTGGTCTGGAGTGAAGCTAAGTAAATTGGAAATGAAAATTTGGAGAGCAGTACCTTTTATCTTGCTATGGTCAGTGTGGAAACTCAGGAATGATTGTGTATTTAATAATGGGCAGCCTTCTTGTGTTGAGTTGGGTGAAGTAGTGAAGGTTAAGGTGGCTTTATGGGCTAACTCATTTTTAGGTGGGTTGTCTTACTCTGCCCAGGACCTGCTATTAAACCTCGGTCAGGTTAGGCAGTGTATTGGAGGTGGTAGTAGAGGCAGGGGATGTGCACAGAAGACGCTGCTGCTGAACTAGATTTAGGAAAGGGGAAAAGCAAATATGGAAAGAAACTCTTATGGCAGTCATTTCGTCTATTTGGAAATTCAGTAATAATTGTGTATTCAATAACAAGCATACAGACACTGAAGAGCTGTGTGATCTCATTAAAGTGATATTGGCTATTTGGTATCCTTGTATGTATTGGTCTATATGTAAAAGTGATTAATATAAAAAACAGATTTATGTGAGTACATTACACTTGCAAGATTTAGAGGTTGACCCCATAGGAAATAAAGATGAAAGACAAAACAAAAGCTAAACCAACCAAAATACATATACTTCTTCACATCACTACAAAATCCATACTATTTATTTAAGGAAAAAAGAAGAAAAGGAGCAGCTAAATAAGGGGAGCAATCTATGTTAGTCATACTATCTAGGCATAATTCATGCCACCCTCCAGATCATTGTTACAAATCTATTGCCAGTGAATTCCCAACATTAACACTCCCAATTAAATCTATATTATCCGGTATCCTTTTAGTATTATTCATTCTTACCAAGGGGATGGCAAATCCAACTAATGCTTCATGGACAATAAGAGCAATTTTCAATCTAAGAGAGTTGGGTTAGCCTTTCATTAAATATGTCACTGGTAATGGTCAATCTACTTTTCATTTGTAATTTAATTTTTTTTATCATTTTATGCTGCCAAAAAAAAAACCTCTTAATTGAACAAAGATGAAATTAACTTTAACCCATTATTAAAATTCTTAGAATTGAACAAATCATGGATCAACATGCAACAAAAGAGGGAAATAAAAAATCTAAATGTGACTTTCAAATAAAAGCTGGCAGCCTTATTTCGAATAGAATCACTATTATGCAAGAAAGGCACAAAATTTTTTTTTTTTTTTAATTTTAATTTTTTTTTAAATTTTAAATTATCTATAAATTACATTAATATAGTTCTTTTTGAAAAGCAAAGAAAAATCAACATTTTACTACTATGGTTGCACAGAGTCCTAACAAGTTGAAAAAGAAAAAAAAGAAAAATTAAGGCAATTGGATCAACAACATTCTCCTTCACAGTTTTCAGAATTCAAAAGTTAGAGAGAGGGAGAGAGAGCGAAAGAAACTAGAAAAAACATATGAAGGGAAAGAAAGAGCCAAGAAAAGTGTACCCAACAATAAAAGATAGATTCATGAACTCACAAGAAAGAGAGAGAGACAATGAAACTTCTCAAACTGAAACTTGCAATATTAGTGCATGCCCTGTTTTTGGCTCTACTTTACAACATAGTACTCTGCTTTGATTAATCAAAAGTTTCTGAAACTTCAAATATTTTCCACTTCTCTGATAATACAAAACAACCCAATTCAAAAACCTACTTTACATATAAAACTTCTATGCTTCTCTCTGTCTCTCTCTCTCCAATTCTCCACCATATGCTTATATATGACATAAACCCACCTCTGTAAGCCCACCAACCATCAACAAAAACCTTACCAATTTCAACTCTGATTTACATTGTATCATTACCACCCAAGACCCTCATTCATTGAACTCTTACCTAGCAAAAAGAATAATTCAAATGAGAAATTGTAAAGGAAGAGCACTGCTAAGTGACAATTTGAAGACATTTAAGATGCCTTGACAATTCATTGAACACTCTACTAACCAAGTTTAAAGTTTCATTAAACTCTCTACTAGCTAGAAGTTTAAAGCTTATTTGTCCAAAGAGCAATTTCTTTATCCAAACGCATTGTAAGTGTAGAAAATTAATGGATTGATATTATTGATTTATATACTATGTGTTTACAATATTGATTGATGTAGAATGTATACAATGACTCTCCTATATATAGGAGAGGAAGAGAAATATACTAACACATTTACCTACCACACTAACACTCACCTACCACACTCACATTTACCTACCACACTAACACTCACCTACCACACTATACACTCACCTAACACACTCACATTTACCTACCACATTAATAGCCCCCCTCAAACTCAAGGAGGGTAGGTACTAACCAACTTGAGTTTGGAGAGAAAGTAACAAAACAGGAAAATAATCTGAAAAATAAAAGTGGATAGGAGACACTGTATGGTCGTGTCAGACCGTTGTAGAAGACAGTTTATGGGGTCATGTCGGACCGTTGTAGAAGATAGTTTATGGGGTCATGTCGGACCGTTGTAGAAAACAGTTTACTGGGTCATGTCGGACCGTTGTAGAAAACAGTTTACTGGGTCATGTCGGACCGTTGTAGAAAACAGTTTACTGGGTCATGTCGGACCGATATAGGAGCTAACCGGAATCAATGTCGGGACAGTTTACAGAGTCTTGTCGGACCCATATAGGAGCTAACCGGAATCAATGTCGAGACAGTTTACAGAGTCTTGTCGGATCCTTAAAAGTTGCACCCTCAAAAGGCGTGCCCAATCTTATCAAAAGGCGTGCCATCAAAAGGTGTGCCCGACAGCCATCAAAAGGCGCGCCGATTTGTCGTCTGGCGTTGAGAGGCGCGTAAGGCGCGTGTCTGCCTTGCCTATTTAAACCAAGGCGAGGCTGCCGCTGATGCATAACAAGCCAGCTGAAAAACTTCTGAAAAAAAAGACTCTTCGTTCTCTGAGAGTCGTTATCCCTGAAACACTCTCCAACCAACTCTGAATATGGCCTCTTCTTCCCGTTCAGCTACCCAGAACATAGCCTCTTCGTCCCGTGGTCTCACTCTCTTTCCCGACCTCAACGAGTCCACAAGAGAGATGGCCGGGGCAGGTGCCCTTGAACCGCAACCAAGCGCCCCTGGACCAAGCGCCCCTGGTTTTGCGCCTTTGAACTTTTCGATGCTGTCTGTGGAGCAAAGAATGGCTGCACAATCGGATATTGAGGCGAATTATTACACTTTGAGGTCTTGTGTTGAGACAATGACGGCGGTCAACAACCTGTCGCACCGGCTTCAGAGTAGAACAAATGAGGTGCAGCAGGTAAAAGCCCAACTGGCTCTGCTCCAGAGCATGTATACGGATGCCCGAGCAGAGATATGTGTGCTGAAGGCAGAAAATAAGGAACTGAAGCGGAAGGCCACCGTGATGCTCAGATTTGGAGAGCCGCCATATGTGACAGTTGAGAAGCAACGGGAAGTGAACGTGCTCGGCGGCGTGAGAAACACGGAGGCAGCACCGGCAAGGGACGCCCAAGACAAAGGCAAAAAGAAGAGAACAGCTGAAGAGGCGAAAAAATAAGGCCGATTTTTGTTGTGTGGGTTGTGGTTGATTTTTTTTTTTTTTTTTTTTTTTTTTTTTTTTTTTTTTTTTTTTTTGGGTGTAAAAATGTGATCGGGGTTGATCTCCGAGATGAATAAAATAAGGGAAGGTTTGGTGTGCAAATCGATATGGTATATATATATATATATTTTTTTTTAATGGAAAAAGAAAGATAAAATAAAATAAAGAAAGTGGAGATTTGATACCTTTCGGAGAGTAATGGGTGGTTGGTTGAATTAGTGGGTATGATGGGTTTTATATTATTATAGGGGGAGAGGTGGTGGAGAATAGGTGTTGAGATAATATACATAGATATATGGGCGACTGGATGTGGCTTGTGGTACGGTTGTTATCGTGGTCCGCGGGGGACTGAATCAGTGCCTTTTGAATTGCAAACTTTCTTTCTTCGTTTTTACCCCCACAGAACAAAGTACAGCCCTGCTATGATCAACACCGCGCCAATGATCCCTTCCAAGTAGAACTCCTCGCCAAGAGCAAGGGAGGCCATGATAGCGACGACCAAAGTCTGAACAGGTTGATACACCGCCACGAACACTGGCCCACCTCTGTCAATACACCATATCTGTACAGCGAATGCTATCCCTGATGCCACTATTCCCTCAATTGGTGGTGGCAATGTTGGTGCAACTCCAGCATCAAAACCATCAACATCAACTGGCACTGCATCACCAGCCCAACCAGTAGCAGGAACCACAGGAATGGCAGCTGGACCTGCATCACCAGCCCATTGAGCATCAGTAATTTGAGCACCTCAGTCACCGGCACCACCAAGTGTAGCAGCTCCATAATCTGCATAATCTGGTGCAGCAGTTGCTTCTTCTTCTTCTGGTTCCTTTGCTTCCTCGGGCTCCCGGTAGAAAAATAAATCAACCATCACTTCCCACTTATGCCCTTGAGGAATCGAGTTACGCATCTGCAGAACCATCCTTGCCAGAAGCCAGAACAGACAGCCAATGCTGTGCTTCCCCTTGTTATTGGCAGGGATGCCAATATCCACATACCTTATCGGGGAATCAGTGTCACAGAAAGCAATGGTGGGAATGTTTCCCAAAGCAGCTTCTTTAATAGGCTGGTGATCAGTTCTTGGGTCAGTTAGGATTAAAAGGCGAGGCTCATTAAATGAAGTCTGAAGCTGGTTAGTGAATGTTCCGGGAGTGTGACGACCAGCAATGGCATGAGCACCAGTGTACTGTGCAAACTTCAAGACAGCTCTCTGACCATAGGGCCTAGCAGACTGAACAATAATGTCTTGAGGGTTCTCAATGGCAACAATAACCCTGGCAGCAAGCTGAAGTTTCTCCCATGTTTTCCCAAGGTTGATTATGTAGATACCGTCGTTCCTTCTCTTGAAGGCGTAACGTTCCATCTGAAAGTCGCAATTTTTGGTGCCGAGATGGACTTCGGCAGCCAACATCATTTGAATGTCAGCCTCCTTCGTCGACAAAGCCCTCGCTGCTGCCGCCATGATTGATTGTTTCCTGTCTCTGAAACCCTAGGGTTTGGCTTCTGAGTGCTCTCTCTCTCTCTCCAGCAGCAGCACATGGAGTTCAAGATCTCGAATCAAACCTCATTGGTGAAGACAAGGTCTTAGGTGATCATGCAAAAGTTGAGTTTGATCACCCTGAACATTCAATTGTATCCAAGCAGTGGGAGAATGAAGAACCTGATCAACTTGATATTGAGTCAAGTAATAAAGATGAGTTGGATTCTGACAAGTCTTCACTTGTCAAGTGAATAAGCTGTTGTTGATGAGGATTTGGTGAGTGAAGATTCAGCTAAAACAGAATCTGATGTATTAGGTTGAGGTCCGGCGGGCGGCCAAGGCGAGGTTGCCGCCCGCCGGTGAAGCGAAAATATTAGGTTCTAAACCTGCTCTGATACCATGTAGAAAATTAATGGATTGATATTATTGATTTATATACTATGTGTTTACAATATTGATTGATGTAGAATGTATACAATGACTCTCCTATATATAGGAGAGGAAGAGAAATATACTAACACATTTACCTACCACACTAACACTCACCTACCACACTCACATTTACCTACCACACTAACACTCACCTACCACACTATACACTCACCTAACACACTCACATTTACCTACCACATTAATAGTAAGTCTAAAAATTCATTGAACTAGCTATTGAAATGGAAATAAAAATGTATGTATGAAACTAGGTTTTAAGATATTTAAGATGCCTTGACAATTCATTGAACACTCTACTAACCAAGTTTAAAGTTTCATTAAACTCTCTACTAGCTAGAAGTTTAAAGCTTATTTGTCCAAAGAGCAATTTCTTTATCCAAACGCATTGTAAGTCTAAAATTTCATTGAACTAGCTATTGAAATGGAAATAAAAATGTATATATGAAACTAGGTTTTACCATGCTTCACTATCTCCTTTTTGTAACAAAAATTCAGTTTTAGATGTTGATTCAGCAACATTAACAGAATTTCCCCTTTTGTTTGGTTGCTGCCCTTGTTTTAACCTAAATATTTATGTAGTCTTAAAGTGAATGTATATGTATTTACTTGCTGCATATATTAATTTATACATTTGGTAGTTTAGGAGATTTGAGTTTTTATTAATTTATACATTTAGCAATTGACATCTAATCATGTTCAACATTTTTACTCAAATGCTCAAGGCTATCTGAAAATAATACATGATGCTTTAAAAATCGTGATTGGCTTTGTCTTGTGGTTGGCATGTTTTTTGGGTTCCTTTGAGTGTCGGGGGAAATAGTAGGGGTCTTTGTCTTGGTGTACTTGGGCTACTAAGGGGCTGCAATTTGTGGCAGTGGTGGACTTGATCTAATTGCTTTGTTTGTTCTATCTGTTTAATCTTGTCCATTGAATTTGTGAGGCAGACTTTGGGAACATTAGTTGGTTGTCTTTTTGCTCTGCTTGTGGTTGAGTATAGGTTGGTTTATAAATGCCTTTCTATGTTGGCATGTGGTTTTGTTTTAGATGTTCACAATGGCTGATGCATATAGTGGCTGCTTTACTTGAATTGAAGCAAAAGTGGCTGCTCAGGTGGTTTTTAGTGTGGCTCAAAGGGGTATTACAGACGGCATGGAGTTAGCATACGTATAGCTGAAAATGGATATAGCAAAGTCATTACAGACTGTGGAATGCTTCCCCAATGGATATAGCAAAGCAGTTAAAATAAGCAAGGTATGTGTAGATTCTGGAATTGAAGGGGTTTCCAAACAAGGGTACATGCTCTATGATTTTATTGTTTAGCAAAAAAAAAATTTTCCCAAGTTTTTTGTTTTTGTTTTTGGCCATCTATATTTACTTGTTTAATTTGTTTTATCAGGCATATTACTTTCACTTGAACTTGTAGACAGATATTGAATTCTCTGTTATGAAGGTTAAGCCCTTGGAATTTAACTAAGAAAGTAGTAAAAATAACAACAAACAATTATAAGAACAATTTTAATAGAGCTATGTGTCATGACCCCGAACCCGCCCCTATAAGTTAGGATCATAACCAGCCAGTAATCATAAGACTACCTACGGCCTTAGACAAAAATCCAATAATATAGAATAATAGGGTGCCAAAAGCGGAAGCAGAATAATAAATTTTTGTCCAATGAGCTGTGTTTATATGGCATAACAAAAACATTTCCCATATATAATAACTCACACCACATATAATTATAGAATACATATTCCAAGATCATTCAGTCATCCCTTGATACATAGTTCAAACTTATAATATTTACATATATTTTAACGCTTCCAAAATAATTACAATAAACCAACTCCAAACACTAGTATAATTTAATATAAATAAAATAAGAAGCTTTCATTAATTAGAGTTAATATACAAAAGGTGACGCATGCGATATACATTCATAAATTGTTCATCCTGAATCTACAGCATGTGTTACGAGAGGTAATAAGAAATGAAAGCTAAACAGATATTCATATGCCCTAGTGGCTTACATCTTTCTAAGACCGTGCTTGGTTACAACAAAAAGAGTCATAAGCTCAATACAAATAAAGCCTTAGGCTTGTGAAAAGTAAATACAAAATAAGCAGGAATTGAGCCTTCAGCTCCACAGTCCTCCCAAGCTAAGTCCTTGGTAGAGAGGCATATCATCAGCACCTGAAAATATTTTTCCCAGGTATGGTGAGCCAAAGCCCAGTAGAGACAGTCTAGCACAGTATATGAATCTTAACAAAGATATAAGTATGGTATGCATATACAATGGCCATAATAAATCATTCGTACTTTTACAAGATCATCATATGTCAAGTTTTGTATCTCAAGCCATTTTATCTTAATTCATTTCATGACAATTCATTTTACCTCAATCCATGAGTCAAGTCCATTATTATCCAGACAATCCAACTGAGGCTACAACGCAATGGTTCTCTAACCAATACAATCATTACACAAACACTTCAAATTTGTCATAATATGAAAATTTCGTTCGCGGGGAATCGACACTCATGTATACACGCGCGGTTTTCGGGATTTTCATCCTAGATACATAGGCCAACTTAATTCAATGGAGTCCATCTCCTTTCTTCTCCCAAACATAGAGTACATTCCCTTTCTTCTCCCAAACATGGAGTACATTCCCTTTCTCCTTTCAAACATCATACATATTCAATGCATTAAAAACACAGCCATATTCAATGACAACCGATAAAAGATTAGTTTCAATTCACCTAATCCTCATGCAATTTCTACAACAATCATAGCTATCCTCTACCGATAGCCTAGAACATATATTTCTAAACAGATATACAATCTCCAAAACAGATAAACTATCCAAATTCCCATAGGTGAGAGATAACAAGCATCTAATCCCACCATTTATATAAACATCTATCAAATTTCACATTTCCAATACTAATTGCAATTATTTATAGAAAATAATTAGTTGGGACATTTTAGGGCAAAACTCCTATTTCTTCCAAATCCAATCTTTGTGTCAAAATCAACAAATTTAACACAACACATCCTCATATCTACACCCACAACCATTCTCAATACCTTCATTTGAAAACTCCTCTTTTGATTTTAAATCAAAACCCTAGGTTTGTTTTAAATCCTTCACATCCTAACATTATTTACACAATCAACAAATAACTAAGTTAAAAATCATAGGAGAGTGTAGAAAGTCCCTACCTCAAAGTTAGAAGACGAGCAAAGCAAGGAGAAAACTTCAGAGACCTCGAAACTGTCTTTTGTTCGGATCAAAATGGAGCTCTTGAGATGCTCTACTTTTTTCCTAAAGACACTAGGGTAGAGAAACCAACGGATCTAGGTGAAAATGTAGAGAGAAGGTGAGTTTTAGAGAGAGAGGCTCTAGATCTAGGGTTTTGGAAGGAAAAGAGATAAAAAAGTGATGTAGAAGGAGGCTACTGCAAACTGATATATGCATAGTCCGCTCGTGCGCAAGAAGTAATGCTCGACCGCAGAATGCACTCTCCTAGTAGTTTCGTAGATAACAGACCAACACTTTAGCGCAAGAAAGGCCACTCGAGTTGAGCCCACTCGAGTGTAGAATACACTCGCCCAGTAGTTTTGCAGACTTGCAAAAGTACTAAAAGTTCACAAAGTCCGCTCGAGCGCAAGAAGTGCCGCTCAAGCGAAGGAGCAAAACTTTGGGCAATAAGAGTTTGGAAACTAAGCAACCAACCTGTCCTAAACGCAACCACAACAATCCAATAGCCAAATTTAAGGAGATACAAGGGAAGCAAAATGTGAATAACTATATGAAACCATGAAACCTGAGTGCAGGATATAACAAGGGTCAAGTCAAAACTAGAATCGCTATATATACGGTCAAGTGACTGACAAAAAAGGAGCAGAAACTTAAAAGAGTAAATTAAAAGCCTCGTGCGTGAGGCGACCCTGGTTAGCTTCACAAAACTCAGTTTCCTTTCTCATCTCCACTAAGGTTGGGGTTGGACATCCCTCTACTCATCTATATACATATAAATATAAAATGAGTGATAGCCCAGTGAATAATACCAGAGTAAAGAGGTCATAAGAATGAGACTCTTAGATAGATAAATCTTACTTATGTGTAACTCATATAGGTTATTATCAAAACAAAACGACCTTAGGTCCATTCTATTATGCTTAAGGCATGTCAAAGGTGTATAGCGACCTTAGGTCCAAACATTTATTCATAAACTGACCTTAGGTCTAATGGATCCATATATACAATTGACCATTGGTCTTTCGAATAGGGTCCATCATTTCCATATTTACATTCATGCGCATGTTCAAAATCATGATCATGTTCACAATCGTGTTCATATTCAAAACGACTTTTGGTCCAATCAATTCCTTATTCAAAATGACCTTTGGTCCATTTCAACAACCATACAAAACGACTTTCGGTTCAATTCACATATATAAGATGACCTTAGGTTCATCTTGTCAAACATTCTAAACGGCCTTAAGCCCATTCCGTGTCCTTGTAAAGTATACCAAACGACCTCGGGCCCATTTCATATTCTCATCAAACATACTAAACGGCCTTGAGCCCATTTTGTATTCATACAAAACGACCTTCGGTCCAATCTTATAGTTTCATACTTATCAATCACCTCTATGAATTAGACAGGTAGAATACTCATGCATAGCACAAATTCATAAGTTTAGAAACTTACCACATAGGTAACATTTAGAAAATAATACATACACAAAACTATCTTTACTAAGATATTACTTACTGTGGTTAGATGGTTGAATTGTCCTTGCAGTTGACCCTACATAATTCACAACACATTGGGTCATAATACAATTCAATCCGTTCTTTAGTTTGCTTAATTTTCTTAGGCTTCTTTCTAGTTCTTTAATTCATTTAGAATGCTTAATGTGTGCCTAAGAATGCTTAGAAATGAAAGAGAACGAAATTGGAACATAAAACTACTTTTCAAAATTTCTTGAAATAGGCACTTCGCTCGAGTGCAACATTAGTTGCTCCAGCGAACCCCTTAGTCTACAAAAGTATTGGATGGTTCATTTTTACGCTCAAGCCAACAATCCATCACTCGGGCGGTCCTTTGCTCAAGCTACCTTTTGATCGCTCGAGCCAATGCTTACAGTCTGCAAAAATACTGGATGCCTTCAATGTGCGCTTGAGTGGTAATTTCACCGCTCGAGTGATGCAGTCGAATTCTGAGATTTCCAGAACTCTATGTGAGCTTCAAAACACATGTTTGAAAGGTGTAGGCTTGCCTATTAAGCACTAAACTTTAACCATATAATCCTAAACATGAGTTCAATAATCAATTTACAAAATTGAAGCTCAAAACATCATGAATTCATCATGCATGCTCATTTTAACCCAATTTCTTTTCTAAAACTCGTTACACATGAAATTCAACTTCGTAGCCTCATGGATTATACATGCATGTACACAATAACTCCCTTTTTGACTTAAACAACATTAGTTCATGCTCTAAAATGAAGAACTATACCAAATTTACACATGTATGCACACATTGATCCTAATCTCTACATGTTCAACTCAATTCTTACATTTATTTACGTACTCTTTTTGAATTCACATAATTATGAACTTAAACTCATGAATTAGAGTTCAATTACTTACGTAGAGCTTTTATTATCACTTGTATTAGTAGATTCTTGAGCTATTCTTCACAATCCTCAATTCCCTTGAGCAAATCTTCAAAGATGATCTCCCTCACTCTATAGAATGGCTGGCTCACTCTCTAAAATGGCTCTCCTCATATTTTTGAGTGTTCAAAAATGAGTCTAAACACTTGGATTAACCTATATACATGCTTGACTAATCAAAATGGCTAATCAAGGTTTAGAGCTAATTAATCAAGGCTCAAGTTTAATTGAATTTAATCTAATTATTTTGATCCAAATCAATTTTTAATTAAATTTCACAGTATGCTCTAAAAATTATGCTAATCATAATAGTACAGTCAATTTTGGTTTGTGTCGCCTCTATAGCCTTAAATTTCAAATTATAATAGGAAATAGAACATATTTCCCTACAGTGAACAAATATAAATTCAAAAACACATATAATCACATAAGTAGCACCCAAAATCATATTAAGCACATAATCACAAGCATAATTAAAGATTAACAGTATAACATAGAACAGGGTTATCACACTATGTTTGTTATTTTTTTAAATTGTGCCTTTTTTTTAAATTTTTTTTTTTTTTTTTTTTTTTAATAATAATAATTGGCACCAACAATAGCCATGAGATGGCGCGTGGCCATCTCACTAGTATATTTATATATGTCAATGACAGGGAGATTTCAGGCAAGGGTGTAGGACAAGTCTTCCAATTATTGAACACCGATGACGCAAGAGGAAATATAAAGATAGGTGCTTGGGAAGAAAGGGATATTTAAGAGGATTTGGGGTCAGCCCAAAACCCTCTTCCTTCGATTCTGGATCAAATGCTGCAGCACGAGAGGTAGAGATGCAAAGACTTTAGATCCGAGATGGTGATTACTTTTGGCATGAAACATATTACTATTGGCGTGGTATAGATTACTAGTGGATGCCTTTTTTTGTGTATGGACGATATGGTTTTTGTGTGATTCTTTGTTTATATGGAATTATTATTATTTTTTTTTTGATAAATATTATATGGAATTATTATTTTGGGTTGGATTATATTTGGTTTGTATAGAATTTGACATTAAAAGACCAAATTTTGGATGGTTGAAAGTGAAATAGAAATAGGTATATGTATTGTTTTGTTTACATATAGGGTATATGTTGCACAAAATAAATACAAGTTGTGGAGAAATTAATAATAATAAAAAAAAACACTAAATAAAGTTTTGGCAACTAAACGTTTAGTAGCCAAAAAAAAAAAAAAAAAGTGAAGTTGGCGACTAACCAATTGGTAGCCAAAAAGGAAATTAATACTTTTAGCGATTAAATATTTGGTAGTCAGAAAGAAACCAAAGGTTTTTGGCGACTAAAGATTTAGTAGCCAAAAGTATGAGGCTTTAGGCGATTAAATAGTTTAGTAGTTAAAAAAAGTTAAGACGAAAATAAATTTGTTTTTGACAACTAAATATTTAGTAGCCAAAAATAAATGAGACTTTGGGCAACTAAATAGTTAGTAGCAAAAAAAAAAAAAAATGATAAATAAATTTTTTGGCGACTAAATTCTTTGGTTCTTAAATGTAATACTATTGTGACTAAAATTTATCCATGACTAAAAGTTTTCGTTGCTGAAAACTAAAATTAATTTTATTTGAAAACTTTTGGCGACTAAATATTTAGTCGCCAATTTATGACTTTTGGCTACTAAAAAACATTTAGTCGCAATTTACTTTTCCCGACAAATGTTCAATGACTAAACGGGTGACCAAATAATTTAGTTGGCAAAAACTTTCGGTGACTAAATATTGACTTTTGGCAACTAAAAATTTAGTCGCCAAAAGTGCCATTTGTTGTAGTAAAAACTGGATGTTTATATAAGAAAGAAAAAATGAATAAATTACAAAACACAATTAAAAATTATACACAATTATAAAATGAATAAATTACGAAACACAATTACAAATCATACATGATCATGTGATATTTTGAACGGACATGATAATTTCTGCAGTTGGACGGCCTCAGTAGGGATACAATCAGTTTGGTATTTAGGTAAATTTTTTCATTGAATCGATAATGTCGGTTTTATTATTTTGAACACTGACACAGACCACTTCTCCCTTCAAATTGTATCGAACAGTACCAATGGAAGCGGTTCGGTTTAGTGCAGTTTAATTGGTTTAGGATCTTTTAAATTTAAGCCATTTTTTTAGTATAGTCACTCATTTATATTAAAATATTAAATTAGTCATTTGTCAACCATTTCAAACATGTCAAATCCATCAGTACTTTACAATTTCTACATTAACAAAAATACAAACAAAAAAATAATAATAAATGCTAAGGCTTCAAGAATAGTAAGTTAGAATTAAAGATTATATGAAGTAAGTTAGAGTTAAAGATTATATATATAATAAGGGTATCCCAACTTAGGTTATAGGGATGATAATGTTAATTAATTGATATTAATAATTTATTATACTTATTAATATCATTATATTATTAAATTATATATATATATTATATATAATATATGTTGAAGCGGTTAGTTTCGGTTTAGTTCGGTACATAAGGTACTTAAACCAATACCGAACTGAAAATCAGAAAAAATTAAATTAAAAAAATGCACAAACCAATTCTTATTACCAAATACATTTGTTTTGGTCCGGTTCAATTGGTTTGTTCGATTTTTTCGATTTTTCTTATATCCCTAAGTCTGAGGATTGCAAGGCGAATATGCGTATTTGAATTTAGGAATGTGGAAGGAATATTAAACCTATACAACTTTTACTATTCAAAACCCGGGATTTGTCTCCATTCAAGGCAATCCTCGCCACACCATTCCACAAACATACAGACGAGACACCTATATTGACTAATTTTTGAGCAGCCATAAAAAAACAGAATATGAAAAGAGGTCGACACCACCGGAGATTGATAAGGACGCTTGCCGTTCTGGTTTAGCATATACATAGCTCCAAAACTAGACATCTATTTATCTTCTTTGTTTGTCTGTCTATTTATGCGTGCAACTAGAAGAAAAACGTGTGCATTTTTTGTGTTGCGAAGCCTTTCCCTAAAATATCTCTCACCATATTAGCCTCCTTGACAAAATATTAAACAATTTTAATTCTCGTTATTTGTTTATCTATTTTTTTAATTTTTTATTTTATTTTGGGAGGTTGAACAATCATAATCTAATATCACACATAGCTAGAACCTCAATAACTATTAAAAAAAAAAGGTATGCATAATGAAAACAAATAAATAACTCACTACAACAAAAAAAGATCCATAATAAGAGAAAAATAATTCATGTTTGCCTTTGACAAGAACTATTTTTCCAACTACCCTATTAATAGTTTGCTGGTTGTTCACTCCTCAACTAGTATTAGATGGATTTGGTGTGTATTAGGTGGATTTGGGATGGTTGTTGTGCTGGGACCACAACAGCCACTGTTGTATAGCCAAATGAGCCCATTTTGGGATCTATTTTAATGATTTGAATCATTCACATTTTATAGTACATCGAGTAGAACATACCTACAAAAAATCAAGTTAATTGAATATCGTTAACCCTTGTATCTACTCACATTTGTATTTACAAAAATGAATGACAATTGTGATTTAAAGTATTAAAATGAATATAAATGTAAATAGATGAAAGGGTTAATGATATCCGATTAACTTAGTTTTTTGCAGGTATGTTTTATTCTATATAATTTAAAATGTGAACGGCTCGAATTATCAAAACGGGCCCCAAAATGAGCCCATAAGGCTACACAACAGTAGCTACTGTACTGGGGTACATCAGCCACACCAAATTCGTTTTAGGTGGGTGTTGCAAATGGTTGGGTGGTCTTTCTTGTGCCAACCTAGTTGGAATGAATATGTTTAACTTTGATGTTTATTACACTTCCTTCTATTATCTTTATTGATATAAGATTTGAAGGATTTATCATTGGTTCTAATTCAATAAAATTTATTATTTTGCTGATCAAAGAAACAAAATCACTGTTAAAAATAGCTTTAATTAAAAGGTAAACTAAACCCTTCATTTATCGAGAGAATGTGGATCTACAAAATGAAGTGTACAGAGGTTTACGGAGGGGACTTGAATCCTCAGTGGAGATTTTATGTGTGGAGATGGTCGGAGGATTTCACTAGGGAAAGACACCTCATGAATTTGGTAATCTTTTTGACTGTTATTGGGCAGCATCTGTGGAAGGAAAGGGCGAACAATTAAGTGCAACGATGCTATTTTTCGTCAAGGTTTAATGGGCAGACGCCTATTTTGGCTTTTGATAAATGTTTTTTTTATTATTTAAATTATTGATAAGTATCACTTTACTCCTTAAATTATGAATGTATACAAATGAACCTTCTAAACTATTGACATGTTTCACTTTGATCCCTTCTGTTACGGTTCAATTTGTACACTTTTATAGTTTAGGGGATTCATTTATAAATTTTTATAGTTTAGGGAACAAAGTGACACTTCTCAATAGTTTAGAGGGTTTGTACACTTCTATAATTTTAGGGATCAAAGTGATACTTATCAATAGGTTAGGGGCCTTTATATAGCGATCTCAGTTTTGACCTGACACTTGTGGTAGTCCGGACTCGGGTTTATGGTTTCTGAATGTTGTTCATTGTCTTTTTCTCTTTATTCCTCTTTAAATTTGGTTATTTGGACGTGTTGAGTGCGTTTGGAACAGGTTGGTTGCTTGGTTTTCAAACCTTGTGTTGGCTAGAATTTTGGACCTCCGCTCGAGCGGCCCTTCTTACACCTAGATCTAGTGATCTCTACACCCGTGTGCCTTTGTTAAAAAGATAGTGCGTCTCAAGAGCTTCCTTTTTGTCCAATTGAAGTTTGATTTCGGCGTCTTTGAAGATCTTCCATCTCTTCCTTTGTTCTTCTAAACTTGAGGTAGGGATATTCTATACCTTAATATGATTTTTAGCCTAGTTATTCGTTGTTATGTATAAATGGTGGAATATTGGGGATATTTGTGGATGAACCTAGGGTTTGGGTGTGGAATGAAAGGGGAGGTTTTCAAAGGTAACTGGTAAAAATGGTTTGGGTGTAGATGTAAAGGTTTGTTGTTGAAAAAGGGTTGATATGGACACTTGGGTTAACATTTGGAAGAATGGGAGTTGTGCCCTAGATGGATCAATTTGTGTTTTGTATAAATAAACGTAATTGATTATGGTAACATGGAATTGATTAGTTGTTGATGTAAATGGTGGAGCCGGATGCGTTATCTCGCTCCTATGAAAATTTGAATAGATTATCTGTCTTGAGATTGATTATCTGTTTAAAAATATCTGTATTGGGCTATCGGTGGAGGATAGTTATGAGTGTTGTAGAATTGCATGAGGATTAAGTGAATTGAAACTAATCATTTAATTGTGTCATTGAATATGACAGTATGTTAAGGCATTGAATATGTATAGTTGATAGTCATTGAATATAACGGTACTTTTAAATACGTTGTAAATGTATAATGTTTTGGGAGGAGTGTTGAATGTGTTGAATGTAAATGTAAAAACTCTACCAAGTGTGGTAGGTAATTGTGAGTGTGTTAGGTAAGTGATTGAGTGTGGTAAGCATTAGTGTAATGCTCCACTATAGTATTAGTGCTCCACCTATAGTTTAGTGCTCCACCATTAGTTTAGTGTTCCACCATTATAGTGCTCATTGCTCCATTATGTTAGCATCCAATGTACCCTATTACTCTCTATAAATGAGAGGTGTTGTAAATCACATTTGTAAAATATATCAATAAAATCAATACCTTAATTTCCTACATGGTATCAGAGCTATAGGTTAAGCTCCTCGTGTTCTTCGCCTTCTGGCGGGCGGCAACCTTTCCTTGGCCGCCCGCCGGACCTAAACCTATTCCTCTTGTGTTTCTACACATACCTTCTTCCATAGCTGAACTCTTACCCCTCATTTCAGCCTCTGTAAATCGCAAAGCAAACAGCAGCAGCAGCGTTACAACTCCATCACCATCACCATCACCATCACCATCTTCGTGCTCTCCAGAGATTCTGGAGGAGTGTCAGATGGTGTCTGATGTAGTTTTTTATTCTCAACATGTCTGTCTACTCCAGCAGATGTAAGAACTTGTTTATCCCCAGTAAAAGATGATGAGAAAATAAATTCTCTATTGGTTTCAGAGGCTATCCACGAAGACTGGACACCACCTACTCCCTTCCCAGCAGCAGATTTCTGTCTGTTCTCTGCCATCAATCTCTCTCTCATCTGAACAAGAAGATCTAGTTGCATTGATGGAGGAATCCCCATGCCAGAGGTTGATGCATTGCCGGTAAAACTTTCATCTTCCTCTGCCGCAAGGGATGCTGCCAATATTTCATCTAGTGCTTCCTGGTTTAAACTAAATGATGCAGTATTATTTCCTTCTGCATTGTCATCTGCCATTTCTTTCTGATCAGTGATAACCATTTTACCCTTAGCATCATTCTTCTGTCTTTGGCTTTCGAGATCGTTGGCCAGTTCTTTCAACCTCATTGCCTTGAGGTGGTTGAGGAGCAATTGTGACTTCTGGTCTGGTGATGCAACTCTTAGCTGGAGCAAAGATCATTGAAGTGGACAACAGTGTCCGTGAAGATCGTGCACTCCTAAATGGTGAACAGAAGTTGCTGGGAATCCTGATTGCTGTTGGTGAGGCTGTTGCCTATGTTCTGTCAGGAATGTATGGAAGTGTCGGCCAACTTGGTGTTGGGAATGCTATTCTCATTATTATTCATCTTGCAGCTGGGATTGCTGAAGCTTGCCTTAATTTCGGTTTGCTTGGGCGCAACTTGTCTCAACTGTGTGAAGAAATTCTGCACAAAGAAGCATCAGGAGTCAAAATATGCAAAGACTTCCTGGCCTTGTGTCCCAATCTAAAGGCACAGAACTCTAAAAATCCTTCCTAAAAGTAGGGCATACCAGGTGGAAGTTGATCTTCTTCGAGCATGCAGTGATGAAACAACAGCATGTGAACTGGATCACAAAAAATTTGGTCTGCGGTGGCTGAAGAAACTGCTTCAGCAGTGAGATACGGTTTCAAAGAACATCTCTTTGAATCCTCCATTATGACAGTTACAAAAGCAACTCAGAGCATTAACATTGATGGTCATGGGGATAAATCTGTGTCCTCTCGAACGGTAAAAGTTGAGTTACCAGTTCGTGTGGATTTTGTTGGGGGTTGGCGTGATACTCCTCCATGGAATTTAGAGCGTGCTGGTTATGTCTTAAATATGGCAATTATTTTAGAGGGTTCTCTTCCAATTGGCACCATCATAGAGACAACCAAAAACAAACACTCATTTTATTCATCATAGGGATCAAACCCGATCACCATTTTACATAAAACAAAAAAAAAAAAAAAAAAAAAAAAAATCTCCAACCACAACCTACAACCACCACATCAACCAGCCTTACTTTTTCACCTCTTCAGTTGTTCTTTTCCTCTTGCCTTTGTCTTGGGCGTCCCTTGCCGGTGCTGCCTCCGTGTTTCCCACGCCGCCGAGCACGTTCACTTCCCGTTGCTCCTCAACCGTCACATATGGCGGTCCTCCAAATCTGAGCATCACGGTGGCCTTCCGCTTCAGCTCCTTGTTCTCGGCCTTCAGCACACATATCTCTGCTCGGGCATCCGTATGCATGCGCTGGAGCAGAGCCAGTTGGGCTTTTACCTGCTGCACCTCAGTTGTTCTACTCTGAAGCCGGTGCGACAGGTTGTTGACCGCCGTCATTGTCTCAACACAAGACCTCAATGTATAATAATTGGCCTCAATATCAGATTGAGCAGCCATTATCTGCTCAACTGCCACCATTGGATAGTTCAACGGCGCAAAACCAGGGGGGCTTGGTCCAAGGGCACTTGATTGAGGTTCAAGGGCCATATTCTGGGTTGTGGCCTCGTTGAGGTCGGGAAAGAGAGTAAGACCACGGGACGAAGAGGCTATGTTCTGGGTCACGGGGCGGGAAGAAGAAGCCATTTTCAGGGCAACAGAGTGTTTCAGCGATACAACTCTCAGAAAATGAAGAGTTTTTCGGAGTTTTTTCCACAGGTGTTTTTGCCTCAGCCTCACCTTGGTATAAATAGGCAAGGCAAACACGTGTATCACGCGTCTCTCACCGCCAGACGACAAATCGGCGCGTTTTTTGATGGCTCGACTTTTGATGGCTGTCGGGCACACCTTTTGATGGCACGCCTTTTGATGGCGCGTCTTTTGATGGCTCGACTTTTGATGACTGTTGGGCACACCTTTTGATGGCACACCTTTTGATGGCACGCCTTTTGATAAGATAGGGCACGCCTTTTGAGGGTGCAACTTGTAAGGGTCCGACAAGACTCGGTAAACTGTCCCGACTTTGATTCCGGTTAGCTTCTATATGGGTCCGACAAGACTCTGTAAACTGTCCCGACATTGATTCCGGTTAGCTCCTATACGGTCCGACATGACCCAGTAAACTGTTTTCTACAACGGTCCGACATGACCCAGTAAACTGTTTTCTACAACGGTCCGACATGACCCAGTAAACTGTTTTTCTACAACGGTCCGACATGACCCAGTAAACTGTTTTCTACAACGGTCCGACATGACCCAGTAAACTGTTTTCTACAACGGTCCGACATGACCCAGTAAACTGTTTTTCTACAACGGTCCGACATGACCCCATAAACTGTTTTCTACAACGGTCTGACACGACCATACAGTGTCTCCTATCCACTTTTATTTTATTTGTCATTTTATTTTCCTGTTTTGTTACTCTCTCCAAACTCAAGTTGGTTAGTTCCTAACCCCCTTGAGTTTGAGGGGGGCTGTTGAATGTGTTGAATGTAAATGTAAAAACTCTACCAAGTGTGGTAGGTAATTGTGAGTGTGTTAGGTAAGTGATTGAGTGTGGTAAGCATTAGTGTAATGCTCCACTATAGTATTAGTGCTCCACCTATAGTTTAGTGCTCCACCATTAGTTTAGTGTTCCACCATTATAGTGCTCATTGCTCCATTATGTTAGCATCCAATGTACCCTATTACTCTCTATAAATGAGAGGTGTTGTAAATCACATTTGTAAAATATATCAATAAAATCAATACCTTAATTTCCTACAAGGAGAAAGGGGATGTACTCCATGTTTTGGGAGGATATAAGGGATGGACTCCATCGAAATTAAGTTGGCCGGAGTGTCTAGGGTGAAAGTCCCGAAATCATATGTATACATGGGTATCGATCCCGCGAATGAAATTTCTGTAAAATGGCAATATTGAAGTGCTTGTATGATGATTGTGTTGGGTTATTCGGAGAATTATGAATTTAGCCCATGAGTTGAAATGAAATGAATTAACTTGAAATGAGTAGATGGGAATAGATTGAGACGTTAACATCGGTACCGTAAGATCATGTGGAGAATGAATGTTGTCATAGATATTGAATATAAACTTGACACTTATATCTTCATTAAATCTCATATACTGTGTTAGATTGTTTTTACTGGGTTTTGGCTTATCCTACTTTGGGAAACCACTTTTAGGTACTGGTGACATGCCTCCTCCAAGGACGTAGTTTAGGAGGACCTTGGACCCGAAGGCTCTTTTTATGTTATTTTGTACTTAATGTTTATTCAAACCGAGGACTTTATACGTACAGAGCTTATGACTCTCTCTTTTGTTGTAACTCAGCAATGTTTTGGAAAGATGTAAGCCCGTTGGGTATTTATTTTGTTGATTATTAACTGGTATTACATGCTATAGATTCATGATGAACATTTATGAATGTATATTGCATGTGTTATCTTTTGTACTACGAACTCTGATAAATGAAAGTATTTTATTTCTGTTATTCTTCCGCTTATGAGTTGGATTTATTATTATTTTGGAGGCGTTACACTTTATGTAAATGACTCTTTGGTATAGAGTGTTGTTATTAACACCCCGTCAATTATTTTGGACTCTCTATTTTTTATATTACAATAATAACCTCAAATGAAATTATTAAAAAGGACATTCATAATATCTAACAATTAAGCCCACACATCCACTACATCATGAGTTTGGATTTATGAGAGCACCCAAGCTGAACCACTACTTTTAACAATGTTAGGTACAATTTTTATTGTTGAAAGTCTTAATTTTTTGAAAAAAATGGAAACAAAGCTCTCTCTCTCAACAAGCTTTTGCTGGTAAATGGAAGCAATTTTTGTGTTTTTTTTGGTTGATAGCTGATTGAGTTGAAAAAAGTGAAAATTAGTCATTTAATCACTTGAATTTCAAATTCAATTGTTCTAGGTTGGTAATTTACAATGGAGAAGCAGCATGTCACTCTTTGATGCATCTTGGTGAATATTCCAGAATTTATGCAATCTGGTTGCTAGTTTCAATTTGCTGCAAATAGTTTTACTGGAGATTGTGCTTTAACAAATGATAACTTTGTTTGACTCAAGTGATAGATTTTTCATAATGGTTGCTACCGCTGCTACTTCTGCATTTTTTCCAGTTGCATCTCCTCCACCCGATTCTGGTGCCAAGACATCCAGCAAGCTTGGAGGACCTCCAGCAAATGTGGATGCTTGAGGGATTAAATCAAAATCTGCTGCCACTTGGGGTTTGCAGGTTAAGGCCAATGCAGAAGCCCCTTCCAAGGTAAACGGTACCCAAGTTGGTGTAATGGAGGGGCTCAAGAGTGAGGATGATTCGCCATCACTTCACCAAAGGACTTTTATCAACCAACTACCTGATTGGAGCATGCTTCTTGCTGCTGTCACGACGATATTCTTGGCAGCGGAGAAGCAGTGGATGATGCTTGATTGGAAGCCAAGGCGCCCTGATATGCTCATCGATCTGTTTGGTTTTGGGAAAATTGTTGAGGATGGTTTTGTTTTCTGTCAAAACTTCTCTATCAGATCCCATGAGATAGGGGCTGATCGGACCACCTCTATAGAGACATTGATGAATCATTTGCAGGTATGATTGAAACTTCATTTGACTACAATGTCAAAAGAATAAATGCACTCACTGCCCCTTTTCTAATTTGTTTAGTCCTTCACAAGCTTAAGTTCTTTTTGCAGGAAACAGCTCTTAATCACGTGAAGAGTGCAGGACTTCTGGGTGATGGCTTTGGTTCAACTCCGGAGATATGCAAAAAGAACCTGATTTGGGTGGTCACTGAAATGCAGGTTCTGGTAGATCGCTATCCTACTTGGTAAGTCACAGTCTTGTGTGCATCACATTGCTTTCTTACTACATTATGATATCATACCTTTTAGTTTTGTCTGATGGTTCAGTTGTCTCTAGGAAATTGATGTAGTGTTTGGCTGCTAAGGGCTATGTTAAAGTCATATTACATGTATTTACAACCCCACCATGTTGTAGAGGCTTAGTTGATTCCCTAACTTCAAGGTATTTTCAGGATGATTTAACATACAATAATTAATGCGTGAATGTGAAGCTTACTTAAAGGTTGCTTTGCACTCGCTTCACAAGGCTCCTGCTGACGACAGGTGTCTGGGAGAGACAGCAGGTAAGCAGTCTTACCCCACTTTTTTGTGGAGATGCTGATATTTGTGACTCAAACCTGTGCCACAGGACTGGGGGCAGATAGCACTTGCCATCATGCCAGTCGCAACATCTAATGTGAAGCACACTTCGTTAACTTTAAAAGATTAGGGGTCTATATTTGAGATGAGATTATAATCTATGTTTGCAATCTGGTCTAAATGTAAAAAAACATGCATGATAGGAGGGGTTGGAGGTGGTTACCTTGACCTTTTGTTTGATCTCTTAATTTTCTTTTTTAAATCACATATTGCTTTAAGAAAACTTATAGTACTTGATCTCAAGATTTGATGTAGTTGTCATAGATACGACAGACACTTTAAAGGATTAAAACTCCTCAAAACTAACAAATTATACAAAAAAAAAAAAGAAAGTCAAATATTCTACTTTTTCCTACTTTTTGCACGTTTTTTTTGTAAAAAGACAAAAAGTCATCCCAAACATGCTAATTTATTACTTCATATTTTAGTCAAAAAATTAGAAAGTTACTAAAATAGCCTGTTCCCGAACGAGGCCCTATCGACCAGCCCAACCCAACCCAACCCAACCCAACCCAACCCAATTAAGCTATTGAAATATGTATGGTCTTTTTTTCTTATTTATTTAAACTATTGGGGTCCGTTTGGTTTAGTTTTAATATTATGATTTGAGTGTGGAGTTGTGTTTTGAGTTTTGAGTTTTTGAATCTTGATTTGAAAAGGGAAAATTTGTTTGGTTATGAGTTTTGAAAATAGTTTTGGGATGATTTGTAATTTTTTCTTATTTATTTTTGATTGATTGATTGATGTATAGAATGTGAGAGGAGAGATGAGAGAGAAAGTGATTGATTGATAATAATAATAAAAAAAGAAGAAGAGAAGAGATGAGTTTCGAATGTAATTTTGAGTTGTATTTTAAAATTATGCTTGGTGAACATGTTGTATCCAAATCCTGATTTAAAAACAGAGTAGAGTTTTGAAAAGTAAACTAAACGCTGCCTTGGTTTTTATGTAAGTTTGAGGAGTACTTCTCGAGAAAAAGCATTGAAAACAAGGGTGAATGGGGCATGTGCCTGTTATGCTTGGTTAATGTGGCGCTCTCTCTGCATTGGCATTTTACAATACATGGCTGAAGGCTTTAGAGTTACGAGACTTATGCTTCATAAATTCTCTCTTTTATATATGTTCAAAACTTGGTTCCTTTCTCTTCCAATTTTTCCCCTTTAAAATGTTAGTTGGAAGGGTATGGGCAATATTATTACTGTCATGAGACAGAAGTCTGTTATGACTTGGATTGCCTGATTCAGCACAGTGAATGCTTTGATCTGCAATAATAGAGACCTATATAGTATGTATTTATATCAAAGAAAGGAAAGAAAAATCAATGTTATAATTTTTTAGAAAGTGTTAATACGCCTCATGAAGGCCATAATTAAATTTGCATAATGGATAGAAAACATGATGAAGTTATGGGATTGCTTGTGAATTATTAAGTTTTTTCTGTGTGTGGGATACTTTAACTAGTACTCACACACCTGTTTTATGTCGAGGCATTGCGGAGTCAATAAGCATCTGTAGTGATTGCTTGTTTACTATCCTGCTTGTTTTTTGATTTGAAATTTTGATCAAGCTCGATTGAGTTTTTTGTTTTGGGACTCCATGGTTGATGACAATTGAGGCCCTGTTTGGCAAGAGGCTTTTTGGCTAAAAAAGCCAAAAAGTTCAACCCTATTAGCAAAAGGTTACAACAATCAATCACTTTTTCCCTCGCAACTATTTATTCAACTAAAAAAATCATTCCAACCTTTTTCACCTCATAAAAAAGTAAAAAAACCACTAACAAGTAAAGTTGCAAAACGGGTACTTAGTTTTGAGATTCTCTTTCTGAACTGTTCACTACTAGGGAACTTTAGCAGCTGTAGTGCAATGCTATTAAGCATGGACTGAAAGCTGAGGGAAAAAATGGCCAGCTTTTCTTCCTAGGTTGGTGAGGTGATGCAACTTGCAAGTTGGCACATGGTAGCGGTGGTTTATTTGAGTGGCCTGTTCATGATGTATCTATATACCTTGTGTCTTGGTCAATTAGAATGTGTTAGCTTGCCCCACTGGTGTGAATTTACAGGTGCAATGTTAATCCATTGTATGAATGGTGTTTTTATTTCTATTTTAATAATTTATCCTGTTATAGTTGCACGTGTCTTGTGTTTCTCCTCTCTCACTTTGGTAAACCAAGCAAGTTAGGCAAAGATGAGAAATGATGTTTGATTTGCTTCTTTGAATTGGAATTTTGTATTTCAACCTAATACGCTACTTGTTAATGGGACATAAAATTGATTCTATTTTGCACCTTGGGATTAGAAAGTTTTTGTGAAGGTTCATCTTTGGCATATATTTCATGATTATTGGGGAAGTAGGGGTTCCCTATTAGAATAGCATATGTGGTGGTTACAGCTTATGTTATAGAATGATTATTTGTGTGTGTATAAGATTCATGTTGTCATATTGCTAACATGATAAATTGTTTGTTTGTAAGAATGTCAACAATTCAAATTGCTTTCCATTGTTGTTGTAATATCTATTATCAAAATTTTACGATTTGCGATTTGCGATTTGATCACAATTCGATTAGTATTTTTTGCAAAATCAATACGAATCTATAAGTAAATCTATTTTGAAAGTGAATTAAAATGAATCGCATGATTCATAATCGACGCACGATTTGATTCACTTTTTATGATTTAAGCAATTCTTGAAACTGTTGTGTCCGGCATATTTCGATTATTTTTATTTCTTGTTTTTTTGTGAAAAACGACGTAATACAACTTCTAGTAGTATTAGTAGAAAAATACATATACATAATTTGTTGTTATTTTGGTGATCAGAGAATTTTAGTAGGATCCAATCAGATTTAGTCAGACCCAACATGCTTTTAACATTTTCTTATTTTTTTTTCTCGATAAAAATCATAATATAACTTTTAAAGATATTTAAGGGTAAAGTAACTTGCATCATGAATTATCTATTGCTATTTTATTGAAATAAATATAGTTCTATGTTACATGAGTGAGGTCGGTTAAACAAGTTCTATTTAAAAAAAAAGGGAAAAACATCACTGTGCTTGGTTATCAGTTTTTCAAAACACTTTTCAGAAAATTCTACTTTCTTATTTTCCGTATTTTTTTGTTTTTACTGAATTTTTTAAATATTTTAATCAATTTTTTTACTTTTTAAACACACCTAACATAAATACACCTAAAAACTAAAAAATTTATAAAAAAAATCTTTTAAAAATTCACTAAATATCAAAAATACAAAAAAAATACAAGAATTCAGTACATTTTTTTGTATATCTATGTATTTATTAATTTTTTAAAATATTTTTTCATAAATTTTTTACTTTTTAGATACCTTTAACTAAGGTGCATCTAAAAAAGTAAAAAAAAATGTTTAAAATTTAAAAAATATTCACTAAAAACAAAAGAATACGAAAACCAAAAAACTCAGTTTTCAAAAAACTTAATCCAGAAAACTCAAACCAAACACAGTGAACAAGCATATATACCTTTTAAAATGTTTTAGGCTTTAAAATAAAGGATTCCAATTAATTCTTTTTTATTATTGTGTTATTCTTACTTGGAAATGTATGTATGCTTATTGTCCAAATATCAACATTGTTGTGAAGTTATTGTTACTTGGAAATTGAGAGTCTATCTTTGTTTACTTGCTTTACTAAAAATGGTTGATAAGAAGTATCTAAAAAAGGAAAAAGGTAAATTCGTGATCTTACATGAGAAGTTTGTTAACTTCTTACCTATTAGACCACATGATCATCATTCAAAACAGTATTTTTATTAATTTAAGTCTAAATATTTTGTATTTATAAGATATATTTAACATCCAACTATGTAGATATATATATTAAAGTAATTAGGTAAAAGTAACTGAATCTTTACAGTTTACAATTCGATTTGTGATTTGGTACATGGCCATTTCGATTTACGATTCGAATCTTGATTTGACAACTATGGTTTTAATGAATAATGGTCAAATACAATATAGACTAAGGGTGCTGTTGTTGTCATATGAACATCACATCAGTCTATATTTTTGGAGTAGTAATTTAATGCAAAGATTGTTCTATTTGTGAAATGATTAGTGAAATTGTAATAGCCTTTATATGAAGCTCATAAAATGTTAACAATTGCTATCAGAAATGAATGGACTTGTGTCATTGAATTGATTGAATTTCTGTGGGCGACACATACATTGATACATATAATGTCTGCAGCTCATAGGTTACATACATTGATACATCTATCTAGGTACTTCATTGCTACATGATCTTGATCACATCCACAAAATTAACTTTCTTTGTGTATTTTATTATTTATTGTATTTGATATGGTATTAGATTAATAATACCACTTTTTAGCTGATGAAGGGAAGTATTTACTTTATGGGACGTGACGTGATGCCCTTGAGATAATGTAATTTATTAGTACTGAAGTTGCTTATAATATTTGTAATTGATTACTACCAATTCATGGTTTGAGCTTCTTTATTTCTTTCAGGGGTGATGTAGTGCAAGTAGACACCTGGGTAGCTGCATCCGGAAAGAATGGTATGCGGTGTGATTGGCTTGTTTGTGACTGCAGAACAGGGGACATATTAACTAGAGCATCCAGGTGGGAACATTTTCCTTTTTTTTGAATCTCATGATGCCGATGTTATGCAAAGTTCTTCTATTGTGCTATTTCTTTTGAAAAAGTTAAGTGGAGCCACAACTGCATTGGAAAATGGTGAATATATTATCTGTTTATTCTTTGACAAATAAATTATGGGATTATTTGTTGAATATATTTAATGCTAGAGGAAGTAGCAAAAGAAGCAACTAAACATATAGATCATGCAAAATTAGTTGGAAGTCTTCTGCTAAAAAGATTCCCAACTTTCTTAAGAACATGAAAGATTCTCTCTGGAGAATGTTTGGCCAATGACCTTTAGACTGTGTCAAGTGTAACTTTCTGTGAACCAATTGAATGGCTTTTTTGGACTAACTGACGAGAGTTCTCTATAGCATGTAAAGCTATAGTCTTCAGAGTTCCAAGAGTAACTTGTTCTGAAGTTGAATTTAAATGACTGATTTGACTAAGTAATCAAAGTTTTTATTATTGTGGTGGTTTTTATTGGACGCATTGCAGTGTCTGGGTGATGATGAATAAAGAGATGCGGAGGTTATCTAAAATTCCTAATAAAGTTCGAGGGGAAATAGGTACTTTTTTTGTGGATTCACCTCCTGTTGTGGACGAGGACAGCAGAAAATTACCAAAACTTGATGAAAGCACAGCAGATTATATTCGTAATGGTTTAACGGTAAGTTAAAGGTTATTTCATAATGCAACAGATCATTTACCTTTGAAATGTACCATATAATTGGCTTTGTTTTCATGTTTTGTGTGTTTTAATTGTTCAGCCTAGATGGAGTGATCTAGATGTCAATCAGCATGTTAACAATGTGAAATACATCGGATGGATTCTTGAGGTAAATTCCTTTTCTTTCGTTTGATGCATAATCTATCTTGTTATTGATTTTCTTGTCTCATAAAATATGATCTGAGACCCCTATGGGAATGCTTGGTTAAACATTAATTTAGCTGAAGTATTTGCTCACTTGTTTGTATCTGCTATTCACGTTAGTTGAGTACAGATTCCTTCCCTTTGTCATTGTATCATAATAACAAAATGATGCGCCTTCTTGTAAATTGTCCTCTTGTCCTCTTCTTTGAACTAACTGGAATGGAAACTTTTACCATCCTCCATGGCTTTGTATGATTTCATACAAAATTCCTCAGCCAAGATTCATTTATAATTTTATTATTATTATTATTATTTTATATTGAATGCATTTGAAGTTATTTATTAAATTGATTTGTATTGAGTGAGGATTTTCATTTCTCTTGGAAATTGAACCATTATTTTTTATTCTAGGTTTAAGTTTAAATGAGTCCTGTTTATCATAGCATTTTAACTAGTTTGCTAAGTGTTTTTAACAATCAAGGCAGGTTAGGCGATTAATAGACATCCTTATTTATATTTTATTTGATTCTATTGTTACGTTTTATGGTGCCCAAGTCGTGTTTTAATATGCTGTATGAAGCGCAACGTACTAATTCAATAAACGCGGAACATCTGAATGCCCTCATGAGTTACTCAAGCATTGCGATTTGCAGTTCTTCATGTTTGCAGCTTTATATGTCTTAGAAATCATAACATGGGGCAAAACCGTGATGGAAGTCCTTGTTTACACTTTTCAACAACATAATTTGTTGACATTAATTGCTTATGAATTTTAGAACCTAGGATTTTGGTTTCAAATACAGCAAGAATAAAATCCAGCAAAAACAAAATGCTAGCAACTTGGCTGTACATAAGCGAGATGGAAATAATAGAAGAGAGAAGATTTAATATGTGAAGGTTGTTATCATTGGCCAGTTCAGCTATGCTAGCAAGATTTACAGTATGATTTCTCATTTTTTATATGCATCATTTAAGAGTTTGTGTACGTACTTTGTTGCCACCGCGTAAACATTGTTGCGTGATGTTTGCTTGGAGTTTATAATGCAATGAATGCTGATCTATGGAAAGTTTGGCTCACTGTCAAATGGCATGTGATATCTGGTTGTGATTGTTCTTTCACAGTACCAATTTTGAGGGATTTATTCATTTCCTACCCATTTTAAATTCATTGTTTTCTTCAATCTTTCCAGCATTCCCTTTTCACTTGTTTCAAACTACAGAGCATGGACACGGACATTGGTCACAATGATTTTGAAAAAAAAATTAGGATACAGATGCGGCAAGGATGGGGAAAATTTTATTTTATTTTTCATATTTTTATTTGCTATGTATATGAATATAAATTTAGGACATAGAGATACAAGAGACATTAATATATATGTGGGTGCATTTCCCTCTGTTTTCATGTATTTTCGTTTGACCCCAACTCATCTTTTTAAAATTATCAAAAAGAAACTCGCAATGGTATCCTGAGGTGCATGTCCATGAAGTGTCTCCAAAGTGTTGCAAAAAAATAATACTTAATAAAATTAACATGCCACATGGCGTGTCGGTGTCCGACATACGACACGGAACACTCATTTTGAAGTGTCAGTGCTTCAAAGGTTTCAAATTTGCTTGCTATTTTATTGATCTAATCAGAAACAATGCCGGTTATTGCAGAGTGCACCACTGCCAATTTTGGAGAGTCATGAGCTTTGTGGCATGACTCTGGAGTACAGGAGGGAATGCGGGAGGGACAGCGTGCTGCAGTCCCTAACCACTGTATCTGGTGGTGGTGTTGGCAGTTTGGTTGATCCTGGTTATGTTGAGTGCCAGCATTTGCTTCGACTTGAGGCTGGGGCTGAGATTGTGAAGGGAAGAACTGAATGGAGGCCCAAATATGCCAACTGTGTTGGGACCCTTGGTTCACTTCCAGCAGAAAGCAGTTAATTGTTGAAGTTCTTTATCGCTTGGAGTGGCAGTAAGTCTTATCCTTCGTGTCGCGATGCCCATGTAAAATCCCTACTCGAGTTCCTGGATTATATAGAAAAGTTCTTGAGCCTTTTGTAAGTAGATCTTGTTGTACTCTCTCTCTCTCTCTCTCTCTCAAAGCTGTGTCTGAAGTCTTAGTGATTACCTTACCTTCTCAGATTGGCAACTCGTTCATTTTTATCATTTTTGGTGGCAATTCTTTATTATTTATAATTAAATTTGTTTTTTGGTGGAGCATGTTACTTTTTTCTCACTGTGCTGCTAAAGTTGTCTAAATGTGATGGCAAAGTCGCGCTTGGAGGTCAAGTAACCATTACTTCAAGATAGTAGAGAAATCTGAAATGTAATGTTCCCAGAAAAATTATTCAGAAAGTGTAGAAAATCTGAAATGTGTCAAGCATATTTAAATTTAGGGTGGTATTGTTCATATTCAGAATGAATTTGATTTATGCATTTTGAAATCCGGGTACTTTGAGTATATCTAGCATTGATGATCAAGGTCACGGATGGAGCTCTCATACCTTGATATTCTCTTTTCTAGTGTGTTTCTTTGGTGGGGGCATGCTATTCACTCCCATAGAATTATTTTTTTATTTTATTTTTTATTTTAATTTTTTTTAGGAAAAACCAAAAAACTAATTTGTTGTTTACCCCTCTAATCTTTAAATGTTTTCAAAATTTTCATTATTTTTATTGCAAACACCGCAAAAGTGTAAACGATTAAAACAAAAGTACAATCAAGCAAGCCTATTATTGCATCCTATTATTGTGGTTTAACAGTATGATATGTGGTTTAACGGTATGCTTGTGTCCCTGGTTTAACAATATGCTTGTGTCTAATGAGGAATGGGATTAAATTCATTGTGCCCAATAAGTACTACAAAACTCTAAACCTCTCAATTTAATCGCTTTATAATGTTCACTCTTACACACTAAACCTTTACAATCTAAGTCTCTAGCCTTCGATCTTTTACAATAAATTTGAGCGTGTAGTAAAAATATAAAATGAAGCTTGTTGGGAAATCTGAATCCGGAGAGCTCACAAGTGCACAACACCATTGGAAATAAACTCATTAATTCATTGAAAATAAACTTGAAAGACCCTATGTAATGTGATTCATGAGTTATGAGCTAATCAAGAACACTTAATAGTAATTCCTAAATTAGACGATAATTTAAATCATCAAGCTAATGCAAAAGTGATTTAAATTATTTCTAAGCAATCAACAAATGCGTCATAAAGATTTAACGTGAAAAAATATTACAATTGGACAATTCTAATTGTGATAAAAAAAATCACAACCTAAGAAGGGCAAACAAATCCACTAAGAAGAAAGAATGAAAATTACAAGAGACCTCACCAAGCTTTACCATCTATGAATCCATACTACCCTTGGAGACACTAGAACATCTTCGTCGCCTACTCTTCATCTAGGATTGTTCATTATTGAGCTTGAATCCACAAACTCCAACTCAGTTCGAATTCTACCAGTTGAACGCTAAGGAAGGTAGATTCAATCAAAGCCTCTTGATGTATTCAATCAATTCCATGATGTGCGACAATCATCAACAATCCACTAAGAGAAAACCAATAACAACTCTCTATAAGATAGAACTAGGGATGTAATCGGTTCGGTACGATCGGTATTTAGATAAAAATTTCCACCGAACCAATAATGTCGGTTTTATTATTTTGAGTACCGATATAGACTGCTTCTCTTATCAAACTCCACCGAATCGAACCGATTGAAACAGTTTGGTTCGATGCGGTTTAATCGGTTTAAGACCTTTCAAACTTTAATCATGTTTAGTATAACTATTAATCTATGTAAAAATATTGAATTAGTTATTTGTTCACTTGTGAAACATATCCAATCCATCCATTTAATAAATATTTTTCAATTTTTAGGTTAACAAAAATACAAATAAAAATAATAATAATAAATACTAAGGCTTTAAAAATAATAAGTTAGAGTTCAGATTATATATAATAAAAATTTACTATCTTAAGTTATAGAGATGACAAGATTAATTAATTGAGGTTAATAATTTATTATACTTATTAATATCATTATATTATTAGATTATATAAATTATATATACAATATATATTGAAATGGTCGGTTTTCAATTTAATTCAGTGCACAAGGTGCTTAAATCGATCGACACTGAATCGAAAATTGAAAAAAATCAAATTAAAAAACCACACAAATCGATTATTGTTAAAAAAACAGACCAAATATGGCCAATTCGGTATGGTTCAATCGGTTTGGTTGATTTTTTCAATTTTTCTTGCATCCTTAGAACTATTGTTCTTCAATGTTTAGAGAGAAATTTGGAAGCATTAAACCCTGAAATGAGCATCTGAGGCGGCTTAAACAATCCAGAGTTGCAAGGAACGCTTGAGCGCATAAATGACCACTCGAGCGATGTGTCTAGAAAGATGGTGCTGACAAACTTCCATTTGTCACTTCACTCAAGCGCAAGACTTACAACTCAAGAGGTAAAACATATCTCTTGGTATCTCTAAATTCAGACTAAGATATTGGATGCTTAAATTCAACGCTTGAGTGCAAACATGACTGCTTGAGCGATCCATGTAGTTTGACAGGCCAATAAGAAACAGATTCTGAAAAACAACTGATCAAACACAAGCAACACTTAAAATCTCACAACATTACAACTCAAATGTATTTGTTCGTGAAATTGACCAAACAAGAGTCATAACAAAACTCATTAATTCACATGTATAGTACCAAGGCCTGACTGCCTGACTTCCTATCAAGTGTTTTGTCCATCCTATTCAATATTGTTATGGAGTTGATTACACAAAAATAATTACTCAATTGTATGAGATTCTATAGGAGTTATAACTAAAAAAAAGTTATAACTAAATATCACATAAGGTATAATTAAAGAGTTCTTAGATTATAATCAAAATAATGTCATAACTAATATCGGAATGAGTCATAACTAATACTATAACGTGTATAATCAAGTCATAACTAACATCTCCACATATAGGTTATAACCAAACACCATAAAAAGGTCGTAGCTAAGGGGCATATAGAATTTCCCATAGTTAAAACATACTTATATATATATATATATATATCTTGAGGTTTGGATAAAATACAATAAGTTTCACAGTTTTGACATAATTATGTTGAGCTCCCTTAATATGTTAATTCATATAACACTTAACCCACTTTTAATTAATAATTTATTAGTTATATAGATGAAAAAATGATATTGTTATCTTTTTTACACGAAAATATTTATTTTTTGTTATTTATTTTTATATTTCTCTACCATCTGTATTAATTTCTGTCCATTTAACCCTATTAAAAGGGGGAAAATGTCTCGCAGCTCAAATTTTGTGGCTCAAAAGTGGCTCAAATGGCCAAAACGACGTCGTTTTGGCCATTTTTATGTTGTTCTGTACTCAAAACGACGTCGTTTTGGCCATTTGAGCCACTTTTGAGCCACAAAATTTGAGCTACGTAGCATTGTCGTTAAAAGGGAGGTCAATATAATTATTTCAAAATTGATTACTGTATTTTTTCTAAACCGTAGCAGAAATTAGTGTAATTTACCTTGCTATTTTTTATTCAATATATAAGAATCTACCTTCACACATGAAGGCTCCAACACATCCCAACCTTATGCAAAAAGGAGGATAGAATTTGAAACATAGAGTGCCTTGTTTGGCATGTAATTTTAGTCAATATGTATGGACATGGCAATCAAGAGAAACAAGCAGAGCAATTGAGTTTGATACTTTAAATCTAGTTTAGGAACCTAGTATATGGATGCACTGTATTTGTCTTGGGACCTTACAATTAAACATAAAGAAATTGTAGTTCTTGTAAACAAGGTTACATACATGCACATGGTCAAATGCTCTACACAAATGCATGCAATTTCACATGATTGGGCATCAATCACTAGCTTGATGTTTCATGTTCACAAAACCTATCAAGTTTGTTACATTTTAATTAAATTTTATAATCAAGTGGGCTAGAATAAAGAACCAATCTTTCTAAAGTTTACTCCAAACCCAAACAAAGTACTAGACTTTATTATTAGAAATTTAATCTTGATGGGGATTTGTTAATGTGAAAGTTGTTTTCATTATTAGTTTCTTGATTCCATGCATGTGGCCCTGTGATTAGGGAAAAAGAAAAAGGGTGGTGATAGAGACCCCCTTTTGACCCCCTCTCTTCTCTCATTGGTCCACTTTCCTGCACATCCAATCACCCCCTGACACATGGCAAAAGGGGGTGAGGGGGTGCCCCCAAAAGGGGGTCCCAAGTATTATCCAAAGAAAAATTATGTGCATTTTTATACGGAATTCATAACAAGAATGATATGATAGTGGCATTTTTATAAATACAAGTTATTTTGATTAGATTTTTCGTTTTACAGTAGCAAAATTAAAATTTATCATATCATTTTGTACTAATTTTTTAAAATATTTAAGTTATATAGTGACAAAATTAAAATTTATCATATCATTTTGTATTAATTTTTTTAAATATTTAATTTTATTTAAAAAAATTTAATAAGAGAATAAAAAAAAGTAGAAAACTAAGAGACAAATGAATGATTAATGAAATTATTACCTTATTACCAAGAAATAGACAAGTAAATGATAGAAGTATTGGACACAAATAAATTAAAACATGGTAAATTACACTCACACCTCTTAGATTCCTCTAAAATATCATTCTCACCTATCTTATTCAAAAGTAAGAGATGAGAGTGATATTTTAAAGGATAAAGACGTGCCAGCATTATTTCAACAAAATAGAGGGGGCATCGATGTAATTTACCCAGAAATTTTTTGTACATGAAAGTGTAGGATATGTATTGACTATATTTAGCGCTTACAATAGACATCTTATCTACACTTCACAACTAAATTAGAGAGTTGTGAAACGGGTTACCCCGGGACCTAAGTCTGCATATGCCGTGATGACACTTCAGAGCATCCTTTTTTTTTATTCAATTAAAAAAAAGAAAAAAAGAAAAAAACTAAATTAGAGAGTCATTCATCAAAAATTCAATTTCAACAAACTCCGTGTGTGGCTACCTATTTTAAGGTGTTGTTACAGTTGGTCCCCTCCCTGTATGTAGGAAATAATCATCCTTAAATTTATAAAAGTCTATTATACTTCAACAATAAAGAAAAAATATATATATAAATGCCTACCCAAAACAATGAAAAAAGAATATTTAATTGGAGTTGTGAAATAAAAAAAAGTATTGTTAGTAGAATGTAATTAAAAAAAGTGACTCTTTTTAAATTAGGAATTTAACTTTTTTAACTAATGAGTAATGTTATACAAACAAACAAATTTTGTAAAAAAAAATTTACACAAACAAACAAATTTTATAAAACAATTTTGCTCATATTAGTTGTTCTAAAAGTAATGTTACACTTATTATATATGTATATATGTTTTTTTTAATCACATTTAGCTTTTAATGTGATGTGTCATAAATTCACAATATTAATAACGTGGATAAGTGATGCGACCTATTAAATTAATACAATGATTATATATAATATGATAAATCAAATGTGATAAATGTATCACTACTTATTGTTCCAATTATATATTTTGATACATCTTTGTTTTGAATTTTAAAATTTTGGTAGGTCATGTTACCTATGTAAATAAAAGAGTTCATAAATTTGTTGGTTTGTATAATATTTTTCTTAAAAGCAAAAAGAAGGAAATAAAGTAATATTAAAAAGTTTTTAGAAATTGCTATACCCAAATTAAAGCAAAAGTAAGACCTTGGGTAAAAAAATGATGACAAAATTTATCAACCAGATTGTATTTGATCAAACTTGATTCTTGACATGGATAAGCCCACAAGGGCCTCAGCCCACCATTTAAACCCAGGCCCACCATTTAAACCCCATTGCATAACCCGGTCAGTAAAGCCCAGCATCACTAGAAGCCAACTGGGCAGGGAAGACCAATGATATTCGGACACACGGCAGATGCCGGACAGGCCACATCAGCAGACAAAGATCTGCAAAGTTATTGCCACAGCACATCACCATTAATGCAGCCATCACAGCATTTATTGCGACAACACCACTCAGCCGGAATGGCATCCCCTTACCCTGAACAAGACGAACCACGGCGTAAACTTTCGGCGGAGAGGTCAGAACGACTAAGGCAGCGAAATGATTACCAGAGGATATAAGCCAAACTTGAAGACAAGAAGAGGTTTAAGTTTTCTACCTCTCTCTCTCTCTCTACATTTTTTGGTCTATCACCTTTTCTAATTCACACGCCGGAGGGTTCGCCGGGGGACTACCTCGTTCCCTGTTGAACTTATTTGCAGGCAACCCAGTGGACCTGAGGAGCTTGGATCGGCCCAGCCCATACACCTGGTCGAACGGTATCATCAGTTGGCGCCGTCTGTGGGAACACCGGTTTGTCCGTGCGCCAGTTGTGTTCATTGCCGCCGGAGACCCTATTCCAATAACCTTCTCACCTCACTCGACAAGTGTATTGTCACGACTAGATCCATGGCTTCCCACCATAATGCTACCGATCGCCAAACCGACCCTCCCAATCCAAACGACCCACCACAGTACTTCATCGAGCTCACCAACAGCATCAACCGTATGGCCGAACAAAACCAGGCCTTAATCAATGCCCTACTCCAACGGAACCTCCCCATCCCTCCACCACCTCCAGATATTCCACCCCATCCAGAACAAGTTCCAGGCCATACTGTCCCACAACCCAATCCTCACAACTCGGAGGGCTTGCAACCCCCTCACCTACATATACATCCGCCTCCTCCACCCCCACGTCCATCTGTCATAGCTCCAGCTCCCGAGGGAGAAGCCAGCAGCGTTCAACATCTGTCTCCCTCTGGCGGTGACAACATTCCCCTTTGGGACGCTGAACTCCGAGCCATGAAACTCCAACTCCAAGGGGTCATGCAGAATATCCAACATAAGCCTTCCACCACAGCAAACTCCCCATTTGTCGCCTCCATCCGAGATAAACCCCTACCCCCCAAGTTCAAAATGCCTACCATTGACTCATTCGATGGCACGACTGACCCGATCGACCATCTGGAGACCTACCGCACCCTCATGATCCTTCATGCCTTCCCCGACGAGATCATGTGCCGAGCCTTTCCCGTGACTCTGAAGGGGTCGGCTCGGCTGTGGTTTAGCCAATTACCACCGGACTCGGTCTCCACTTTCCAGCATCTCAGTGACTCTTTCTTGAGCCATTTCATCGGCACCCAACGCCAACGACGCCCGGCCACCCAGCTACTTAACATCCGTCAGGCCGAGGGGGAATCACTGCGCAGCTTTGTCACTCGCTTCAACACCGAAGCCTTGCAAGTTGCCGAAAACGACGACAAGGTCATCCTCACAGCCTTCATGGCCGGTCTGCGGTCCTCTGACTTCCTCTTCTCCCTCTTTAAGAACCCCCCGACCTCCATGGCAGCCCTACTCTCCAAAGCCCAAAAATACATGAACGCCGAGGATTCACTAGCCGCTCGGCAAGACCCGCCAGCTAAAGACCTGACCCCCTGAGAAAAGAGAAAAGACCAAGAACCCAGCAACACTCAGTATCACAGCAAAACACCCCGCTATACCAACCGACCTCCTCACACCGACCGGTCATTACCAGTGAGACCGCCCGGTCGGTTCGAGCGATATACACCCCTTAACTCGCCCATGGAACATGTCCTTAACCAGATCCAACGGGACTACCCCCTCAAGTGGCCTCTCCCTCCACGGAACCCTTCCAATCGAAAAGACCAGTCCAAATATTGCCGTTTCCACCAGGACCATGGCCATAACACCGATGATTGCATCAGCCTCAAGGATCAAGTGGAGACTCTCATTCGCCAGGGGCATTTAAGCCGATTCACAGACACCCGCCCTCAGAAGAGGCAAAGGACCGAGCCCCACAGAGACAATCGCAGACACACCCCTCCGCGGCGACCAGCTCAACCAGACCAGGGGCATGATCGACCCCCCCAACCACCTCGACCACAAGGTAATCCACCTCCGCCAGTTGGCGAAATTAGAGTTATTTCAGGTGGTCTTGCCTGTGGGGGGCCATCCCGCTCAGCTCAGAGGGCAGAACTTAGAAAAATACGACAGGGCTCAGACAAGGCAGTCGCCACAGTAGATCGACCCCCCAAACAACCCAAGCAGTGGGCAGAACCCATCACCTTCACGGACGCCGACTGTACTGGCATCCGTTATCCTCATGACGATCCCCTTGTCATCTCCATTGTTCTCTCCAACTATAAGGTCAGACGAGTTCTCATCAATAATGGCAGCTCGTCGGACATCATCTTCCTCAATTGCTTCCGCCAACTGAAGATCGGGGAAGAAAGCCTGTCCCCACTCCAAACTCCTCTGGTTGGTTTCACTGGCGACCGGGTGACCTCTATCGGCTCCATTGATCTCCCCATCACCATTGGGGAGTACCCACGGCAGACCACGAAGTTGCTTACTTTCCTTGTTGTCGACTGCCCCTCTGCTTACAACATCATCCTCGGCCGCACTGCCCTCAATGCCTTCCAAGCCATCACGTCCACCTATCATCTTGTCCTCAAGTTCCCTACCGATCTCGGGGTCGGAACAGTCAGGGGAGAACAGACCGTGGCTAGGGAATGTTATGTAGCTTCACTTAAAGAAGTCAGACTGAAGGAGGTGATGATCATTGAAGGGCTTGACGTCCGGGATAAGGACGAGCTAATCAGAGGCGAGCCTATGGAAGAACTCATTGAAGTTAATATCGATCCTACCAACCCACTCAAAACTGCCAAAATTGGCAGTCAATTACCTCCCCAAACCAAGGCCGACCTTACCGCTCTCCTGACCGAGCACAGAGACGTCTTTGCCTGGACTCATGCAGATATGCCAGGCATCGACCCCTCTTTCATAACTCACCGCCTCAGTATCGAACCTCATTTCCGACCCCACCGACAAAGGCAGCATATTTTCCATCCTGAGCGCAACAATCTCATAGCTGCAGAAGTTGACAAACTCCTCGAGGCTCAATTCATCCGAAATGTGGACTATCCTAAGTGGCTGTCCAATGTGGTTCTAGTCCGCAAGAACAATGGCAAGTGGCGTCTCTGCGTTGACTACTCCGACTTGAACCGAGCCTGCCCCAAAGATAGCTATCCGCTCCCCCGCATTGATCTGCTGGTCGACGCCACAGCCGGTCACCAAATGCTCAGCTTCATGGACGCCTTCTCCGGGTACAACCAAATCATGATGCATTCATCTGACCAGGAACACACATCCTTCATCACCGACCGGGGCACCTACCACTACCGTGTCATGCCGTTCGGACTAAAGAATGCTGGTGCCACCTACCAACGTTTAGTCAATGCAGTCTTCTACCATCAGATCAGACGGAACATGGAAGTATATGTGGATGATATGCTAGTTAAGAGCAAACTCTCCGCCGACCACCTCATCGACCTACGAGAGACTTTTGCCACCCTTCGCAAATATCAGATGAAGCTCAACCCAGAGAAGTGTGCCTTTGGCGATCTGGCAAGTTCCTGGGTTTTATGGTCAGTCAGCGCGGCATCGAGGCCAACCCTGAGAAGATCAAGGCTTTGATTGAGATGCAGTCACCCAAAACCGTTAAAGAGGTTCAAAGACTAACCGGCAGAGTGGCAGCCCTCAACCGTTTCATCTCCTGCGCAACGGATAAGTGCCTACCATTCTTCAAAGTTCTTCGGCAGACTTTTGAATGGACAACTGAATCCGAAGAAGCCTTCCAACAGTTAAAATAGTGCATGGCCAATCCTCCCCTCCTCTCACAGGCAATCACAGGTGAGCCCCTCTTCCTCTACTTGGCAGTATCCAGCACTGCAGTCAGTGCAGCCCTCATCAGAGAGGACGGCTTAGTCCAACGGCCGGTTTATTACATCAGTCGGGCTCTCAAGGGAGCGGAGCAGAACTACCCCCTATTAGAAAAGTTGTCCCTGGCCTTGGTCACCGCCTCCAGACGACTCCGCCCCTACTTCTAAGCTCATGCCATAGTGGTCCTCACCGACCAGCCCCTAAAGAAGATCATGCAACAACCAGAGCTCTCAGGAAGACTAATGCAGTGGTCAGTAGAACTAAGCCAGTTCGACATCTCTTATCGCCCCCGGACAGCAATCAAGGGGCAAGCTGTAGCCGACTTCATCTTGGAATTCACCAATCCAGCCCCAACCGCTAACCCTCCACCCCCACCAACTCCACCAGAGCCTGAAGATCCTCATTGTTGGACACTCAATGTTGACGGCTCGTCTCGCAGGGAAGGCAGTGGAGCTGGCCTCATCCTTACATCCCCCGAAGGGGGTTACTTCAAATGTGCTCTCCGCCTCTTGTTCGCGGCCAGCAACAATGAGGCCGAATACGAAGCTTTGATAGCAGGACTTCGTCTGGCCAAAGACATTGGTGTCACCCACATCCGTGTGTTCAGTGACTCCCAACTCATCGTCGGACAGATCACAGGGGAATTCGACGCCAAGGATGACACCATGCGGGCTTACAGGGACATGGCACTCCCCCTCGTTCGCCTCTTCAATACTTTCCAGATCAGACACATACCTCGGGCGGAAAACTCCAAAGCGGATGAGATGGCCCAGCTTGCCTCTGCCGACCATTCCGACCTCAGACATGGAGTCCGCCTCGAATATTTAGCCCATCCGGCCATCTCGCCCGACCTACCAGAGGTACAATTCCTCCATACGGAACCCATCCCTTGGGCATCCGACATCTTCCTCTTCTTGACCACGGGAGACCTTCTAGATAACCGACAACAGGCTGCCAAGGTCAGAGCTCGGTCGGCTAACTACACCCTGGTCAACGGCGTCCTTTACAAGCGCGGTCTTTCACACCCGTACCTGCGATGCCTCAACCCCGCCCAAGCAACCTATGTGATGCAAGAAATCCATGAAGGGATCTGTGGCAATCATTCGGGTGGCAGGTCTCTTGCTCACAGAATACTCCGTACAGGCTACTTCTGGCCGACTCTCAACCAAGATGCCACTGATTTTGTGCTCAAATGTGACAAGTGTCAACGCTTTGCCAACATTCCCCATGCCCCTCCCACTGAGCTGATCACCCTCTGCAGCCCTTACCCGTTCGCTAAATGGGGGATCGACTTGATTGGTCCACTCCCCACTGGCCGAGGCCAGACCAAATTCGCGATTGTTGCCATTGATTACTTCACCAAGTGGGTCGAAGCAGAACCCCTTCCCACTATCACCGAGCGGAACACTACCAAGTTTATCTGGCAATCGATCGTTTGCCGATTCGGCATCCCTCAGGCCATTGTCTCCGACAACGGTAAACAGTTCGACAACGCCAAATACAGGAAATTTTGTGCAGATCTCCAGATTCAACCATGCTTCTCTTCCCCCGGTCATCCCCAAGCAAATGGCCAGGTTGAGGTCATCAACCGCTCTCTCCTTAAGATCATCAAAACTAAGCTCGAAGCTGCTAAAGGCCTCTGGGCTGAGGAGCTACCAAACGTACTCTGGGCTTACCGAACCACCGCTCGGACTCCTACTGGGGAAACCCCTTTTCGCTTAACCTATGGCGCTGAGGCGGTCATTCCAGTTGAAGTCGGTCTGCCCACCCCCAGGATCTTACATCCGGATCTCGCCGCAACCGAAGAACTTCGTCGAGCGGACCTGGACCTCATCGAAGAGCTCAGAGAGACTGCAACTGTCAGATTGGCTGCGTACCAGCAGAAAATGAGAGCACACTACAACCGCCGAGTCCGACCACGGGAGTTCTCTACTGGCGACCTTGTCTTGAGAGAAGCAACTCTTGCCACAAAGAATCCAACCGAGGGAAAATTGGCAGCCAAATGGGAGGGGCCCTACGTGGTGAAAGCTCGACCACGACCAGGCACCTATCGACTTCAAGACATGGACGGCCGCGACCTCCCCCATCCCTGGAATGCTGAACATCTGAAGCGTTATTATCAATGAATTCTTACTTTTGTATTGCCAAACTTGTTGTATTTGTCTTTTTCAATACATAATACAAATATCGACTGGATTCCCAACCTGCTATAATTCAACTGTCTGAATGTCGCTTTCATGAAGCTTTCAGTTGCAGCCCTCAAAGCCTCAGTCCGACTTGAGCACTTACAAAAGCCTTGGCCAGACCAAGCACCTTCAAAAGCCTCAGTCCGACCTGAGCACTTACAAAAGCCTCGGCCAGACCGAGCACTTACAAAAGCCTTGGCCAGACCAAGCACCTTCAAAAGCCTCAGTCCGACCTGAGCACTTACAAAAGCCTCGGCCAGACCGAGCACTTACAAAAGCCTTGGCCAGACCAAGCACTTTCAAAAGCCTCAGTCCGACCTGAGCACTTACAAAAGCCTCAGTCCGACCTGAGCACTTACAAAAGCCTTGGCCAGACCAAGCACTTTCAAAAGCCTCAGTCCGACCTGAGCCCTTACAAAAGCCTTGGCCAGACCAAGCACTTTCAAAAGCCTCAGTCCGACCTGAGCACTTACAAAAGCCTCAGTCCGACCTGAGCACTTACAAAAGCCTTGGCCAGACCAAGCACTTTCAAAAGCCTCAGTCCGACCTGAGCACTTACAAAGCCTCAGTCCGACCTGAGCACTTACAAAAGCCTCGGCCAGACCGAGCACTTTCAAAAGCCTCAGTCCGACCTGAGCACTTACAAAAGCCTTGGCCAGACCAAGCACTTTCAAAAGCCTCAGTCCGACCGAGCACTTTCGAATATCAGAAGACCCAGCGAAACAAGTACTAGCACAGCCTTGGGAGAACACTCAGTCACAAGTTGAGGTCACAAAAATTTACAGCATCTCCCCTTAGTTAAATTAAAACCCACTTTCCTACCCTCATTCATTGAATTTTTACACCAGTCCAATCTCACTCTGCATAAAGGAATTCTATCAGTTTACTCTTACTCTGCATGATGGCATTTTTAATTTAACAAGTTCAAATTCAGCTTCAAATTCACAAAGTTCACCCTTTTTAATTCTTCGGTCCAATTTTATCAATCCAATCTCACGAGTTCAAGTTCACCTGGCTCACTTATCTCAAGTTCACTTTGTCATGAAGTTGAATTTTTCCATAAGTTCATTACTCATTTTCATTACGAGCTGAATTTCTCATAAGTTGAATTTTTCCATAAGCTCATTACCCATTTTCATTACAAGTCGAATTTTTCATAAGTCGAATTTTTCATAAGTTCACTACTCGTTTTTCATACGTTCACTCTGTCATGAAGGCAAATTGTTCACTCTCAATTTCAAACCCACCACACCAATGAATATAGCTAACTACAAGAAATAAATAGAGTTTTATTCATTTACAAAATGTGTACATCAATTTATTACAATACTTCGAAAACAAAACAAAACAAAAATGTGTATAAAAAAAAAAAAAAACAAACAAAAACTCCTAAGTACACCTATCCTCCAGATCACTCCTCCTCCTCACTGGAGATAAGGTCTGCTTTTTCTACGCCCTCGTCCAGGGGGGTCTGGGCCGCATCATCCTCCCCAATTGTCACCCTGCTGAAGTCAAGCTCTGGGAACAGCTCTTCTGCCTTGCGCTTGAACATTTTCCAGCCGCTGTCCCAGAACTCTGCCATTTCATGCTTATAAAAGTCTGACCGTTGGAAGCTCTCTATGACTTCAGATTCAGGTCTTCCTTCAGCCGTCGTCCGTGATGGGCCAGCCCCCCCAGACTCCTCCCTCGCTAAGCTGCTGGCAACTGCAGCATCAATTGCCATCTGGAACTCAGGAGACCCCTTGAATTGAGTAACAGCTGCAACATAAAGATCGGGGTAGGCTGCCCTTTCCGAGGCCGCTTTCGCCTTCTCTTCGTTGAGCTCCTTTTGTAGGGCCTCCTTCTCAGCTGCAGCCTTGGCCCTCTCAGCCTCCAGCTCCCTCTTCCAGGCCTCCCCTTCAGCAATCAACTTCCTCCTCTCCTCCTCCACCTCCTTCCTTAGGCTCTCCTTCTCTGCTCTCGCCTTCTCCACCTCTACTTCCAACTCCCTCCTAAGCCTCTCTTTCTCCCCCTCTGCCTTGGCCAGCTCCTCCTCCAACGCCTTTTGCAGAGCCTCCACCTTAGCATCTACCTCGTCTTTTTGCTTCACCAACTCTTCGTTGTTATTCATGGCCTCTTCGTGCCGATCATTGGCAATGGCACAGGCTCGTTGGGACTCTTCCAATTTCCTCTGCTCGCCGACCAGCTGGAACTCGAGTGACACAACCCTACGGCGTGTATCCTCCAGCTCTAGCTTGACAGCTTGCAGCTCAGCCTGGGCACTCGTCCAACTTGCCTTCCCCATCTTCAGCTTCTCCAACTGTGCCTCAGCCTTCTTTGCCTTGAGCCTGGCTCCCCCTGCCTGCCTTAGGAGAGCCCCTGCCAGGGCAGTTACCTCCATCTGAGCGGAGCATAACCCCCTCAGCAGGTCAGCCTCATTGAATCTGGCGGCCGCGCGCAGGTCTGACCCCTCCGCAATCTTCAACAGACGGTCAGCCCTTGCCCTGGCTGGCCCCACTTCCCCTTCCACCCTCCCAGCCACCGCGCGAGCATGGTAGAAGGCGGTGTTCATACCCACTCCTCCCTCCTGGGGGGCAGGACCCCTTTGGGTCTGTTGCTCCCCATTTGGCTCAGCGCTGCTTACGCTCGCTGCCACTTGAATTGCTGGGGCAACTTCCACAGTCTCCAGTGCTGGGATGACCTTTGCTACTTCTGGGGTATCCTTCACCAGAAGAGTCTCCACCACAGCTAGGGCCTCCTTCACCTTCTTGGGCCCAGGCTCCCCTGCAGCCTCTCCAGGGGCACTTCTCTTCTTCCTCTTCCTCTTCAGCACCTCCTCCCCACCCCTGGCCTTCTCCTTCACAGGATCCACGGGGAGCTTTCGTGGTTCAAACTTACTTAAATCCTTCTCCCCCAACGGCTTCGGGCGAGGCCTGATCCTCTCCTTCGCAATCGGTTGTGAAGGTCGATCGTCCTGTGCCCTCTTGAACATGGTGGCTTTGGCAAGAAGGGCCCGATCCTCAGCCTCCTGAGCCTCCCTCCTCGCCTCCAGCTCTGCTCGGTCAAGATCCCCACCGATCGGCTGAGGACCCAGCCCTGCCTCAAACAGTGCAGAGGGTTGCACCAGCTCGTCCCATCTCACCTTCTCCTTCTCCCTCTACTCTTTCACCCTTTTCACCATTTCCTCTGCTGCGGCCCCAAATTTTACCTCCACCGTCCTGATTGGCACCTTCCAGATGGTGCGCACCCCAGGCCCCCCACTGGCAGAAACGTAGAACCACCGTACCCGCCATCCCTTGATCGACGTAGGCAAACCGGCCACCAACCCCTTCCCCACAACTGCCTGCAGGGTGACCCACGTCTCCTGTTGCCCGGAGGCCTTGTAGCAAGCAAAGAACTCCTCCAACACCATCGACTCCCCCCCATTTGCCTTTGGCCATGCACTTGCACAGGCCATCAGGATCTTCCAGGCATTCGGCATCAGCTGGCCCGGGGCTACTTCTAGGTGGTTGAGCACGTCCACCACTATTTGAGGCAGTGGCAACCTCAGCCCCCCCTTCAATGCCTCCTCGTATAGGGAAAACCCTCCTAGCCTGGCGTCAGACGGCCTTTCCGTCGACGTTGGCAGCCACAACTCCACCCCCGCCGGAATTTGGTACTTCTCGCGGATCGCCCCCAACTCCGCCTCTGTTATTGTCGATTTGTCCGCCTTTGTGTGCCAATGATCTGGCTCCGCTTCACTGATCGGCGTCAGAGCTGCCACCAAGGTGGAACCATGGAAACGTATCGCTGGTTCCCCCACCCTCTCCGTCCTGTATTGTGCAGCTAACTCCTCTGCATCGTCGTCTCCCAGAGGATCCACCCTCACATTCACGTTTTCTTCATGCGCCATTTCTAAAGTATGTCTGCGGATCGCTTCTGAAGCAGGTACTAAGAAGTCGAAGAAATGCTCCAATGGTGTATCGCGCGCAACAAATGGTGTGATACTTGGAATGTTTTGGGTTCTTGAAAACAGGTAAGTAAATCGAATGATACCAAACGCCCACGGTTTACCCATATTCCAAGGGTCCAAGTTAATTTTCGCCAGTTTGAAAACTTTTCAAATCATCCGCCAAAACTGTATCATCAATGCCCATAATAATACCCTGACGTTTCACTCCTAATCTAACGCTTGGCCTTTCCCCTCCCCCGCAATTCTGCCACGTGTACGGCCCCGGTGCGCTGACTCCTGCCCTTACATTGTCTTTTCCCCCCTTCAAATCATCACGTGACACGCCGCCTCTTGAGCCTCGTGCCCTCTTGCTCGGTCAGCATCACGCTCGGCCCCCCTGCTCGGTTAGCCTCGCAGTCGGCCTCGCCCGCTCGGTCAGCATCACGCTCGGCCTCTCCCGCTCGGTCACCCTTGCGGTCGACCCCGCCCCCTCCTGCTCGGTTAGCCTCGCGGTCGGCCTCGCCCGCTCGGTCAGCATCACGCTCGGCCCCTCCTGCTAGGTTAGCCTCGCGGTCGGCCTCGCCCGCTCGGTCAGCATCACGCTCGGCCCCTCCTGCTCGGTTTTGGTCAGCATCACGCTCGGCCCCTCCTGCTCGGTTAGCCTCGCGGTCGGCCTCGCCCGCTCAGTCAGCCTCGCGCTCGGCCCCTCCTGCTCGGTGAGCCTCGCGGTCGGCCTCGCCCGCTCAGTCAGCCTCGCGCTCGGCCCCTCCTGCTCGGTTAGTCTCGCGGTCGGCTTCGCCCGCTCGGTCAGCCTCGCGCTCGGCCCCTCTTGCTCGGTTAGCCTCGCGCTCGGCCTCGCCCACTCGGTCAGCCTCGCGGTCGGCCTCCCCCGCTCGGTCACCCTTGTGGTCGGCCCCGCCCCCTCCTGCTCAGTCAGCCTCGCGGTCGGCCTCCCCCACTCGGTCACCCTTGCGGTCGGCCCCGCCCCCTCCTACTCAGTTAGCCTCGCGGTCGGCCTCCCCCGCTCGGTCACCCTTGCGGTCGGCCTCGCCCCCTCGGTCGCCCTCGCGGTCGGCCTCACCCCATCCGTCGTCCTCACGGTCGGCCTCGCCTGCTCGGTCAGCATCACGTTCGGCCCCTCCTGCTCAGTTAGCCTCGCGGTCGGCCTCGCCCGCTCGGTCAGCCTCGCGCTCGGCCCCTCCTGCTCGGTTAGCCTCGCGGTCGGCCTCGCCCGCTCGGTCAGCCTCGCACTCGGCCCCTCCTGTTCGGTTAGCCTCGCGGTCGGCCTCGCCCACTCAGTCAGCCTCGCGGTCGGCCTCCCTCGCTCGGTCACCCTTGCGGTCGGCCCCGCCCCCTCTTGCTCAGTCAGCCTCGCGGTCGGCCTCCCCCGCTCGGTCACCCTTGCGGTCGGCCCCGCCCCCTCGGTCGCCCTCGCGGTCGGCCTCACCCCATCCATCGTCCTCACGGTCGGCCTCGCCCGCTCGGTCACCCTTGCGGTTGGCCCCACCGGTTCGATCGCCCTCACGGTCGGCCTCGCCCGCTCGGTCACCCTCGCGGTCGGCCCCACCCGCTCGGCCTCTCTCGCTCGGTCACCCTCGTGGTCGGTCTCCCCCTACCGGTCGAATTCATCTTCCTCATTATTATTCCCTTCGTTGGACTAAAGCTGCACTCGGGAATGGGGGACTACTGACATGGATAAGCCCACAAGGGCCTCAGCCCACCATGAGTAAACCCAGGCCCACCATTTAAACCCCATTGCATAACCCGGTCAGTAAAGCCCAGCATCACTAGAAGCCAACTGGGCAGGGAAAACCAATGATATTCGGACACACGGCAGATGCAGGACAGGCCACATCAGCAGACAAAAATCTGCAAAGTTATTGCCACAGCACATCACCATTAATGCAGCCATCACAGCATTTATTGCAACAACACCACTCAGCCGGAATGACATCTCCTCACCCTGAACAAGACGAACCACGGCGTAAACTTTCGGCGGAGAGGTCAGAACGACTAAGGCAGCGAAATGATTACCAGAGGATATAAGCCAAACTTGAAGACAAGAAGAGGTTTAAGTTTTCTACCTCTCTCTCTCTCTCTACATTTTTTGGTCTATCACCTTTTCTAATTCACACGCCGGAGGGTTCGCCGGGGGACTACCTCATTCCCCGTTGAACTTATTTGTAGGCAACCCAGTGGACCTGAGGAGCTTGGATCGGCCCAGCCCATACACCTGGTCGAACGGTATCATCAATTCTAATAAAAAAACCGTTCAGGAGAACATTGATAAGATATGATCAAGTATAAAGGTAGACAACTCAAAATTGTTAAGGTTAGGATAAAGTATGAAATTGTATCACTAAAATAGTTGAGTTTAAAATTAAGAATCGCATGTAAAATTTGAAAGTTCCTAACCCGTTGTAATTTCCCAAATAATTATGGAGAAGGCACTTGGGTGTAATTTTGTTTAGGAGGGGCAAATGTATATGCATAAAAAAATTGAGTTAATTTTAGTACATTACTGATTAAACATAATTTGTTATGTAAATGTTGCAAAAGAAATAGTTCATGATAAAATTAAATAAATCTAACAAGTAGTTTTTTTAATTTTTACAAGTTTTGAACTAGCATACAATCGGTTAAACCTCTAATTTAAGTTATTTTATTAATTGATATAATCTAATAAATAAGAAGTGAAAAATACTCAAGACTCTTAAAACATAACCGTTAAATTTATACCCAATGACGATAAATGTTGCATGTAAGTTGATTTGTTTAGAAATCAACTTAACCCTTGCTATGTCACTGTGGATAAATTTAGATATGAAATTTTATGTTATTTAGCATTACTCATACAAAAATATATGTACCATTTTATTTATAATTTTTTTTTTAAAAAAGTGACATGTACATTGTGTATTAATAAAATTGAATCAATAAAATTGATACTATTATTTAAAATATAAAATAATTAGAGATCATTTTCATTATACATTGTAAAATATTAATGAAATAAAAAGTTGGTAAAATAATTTTATTAAATTTAAAAAGTCATCTTATTATATATTTTATAAATATTTGTAAATATAAAATTAATAATCAATTGTAAAAAATTAGAGGGGGCTGGCCCGAATCCGGATCCTCAGTGCCCCTTTCCTGTAGCACAAGCCTGTCGCTCCCCAAAACGACGTCGTTTTGGGGATTTTTTTTGTTTTTTTTCTTTTCTTCTTCTTCTTTGATGGATACCGATTCATCAACATTTAAACAGAGGAGGAAGAAGAGAAACATCCATTGATTTTTCTGAAGAAAAATCTGCAGAAAAAAAACAATTGAAAAACAGAGGAGGAAGAAGAGAAACAGAAAAAAAAATTTGCAGAAAAATCTGAACATCTTCATCAACATCCATTCCGGCTTTTCACTTCTCTTTTGCCTCTTCAATCATCAATCCAAATGAAACCCAAAACAAATAGACTAATACTACCTTTCACCAATCAATATCGATAGTCCAAAAGATCCATCAGAATCATCTCTCTTCTTTCTATGTTTTAGGTCAATTGCAAATAACAGAGGGAAATTTTCTTCTTCTTTCTATGTTTCAGGTCAATTGCAAATATTCAAAATACAAAACAACAAAATTTTATCTGCTTGAAAGGAAAAACACTCAGATCTTTAGAATTTCAGAAAGAAGAAGAAAACAAAAGCAGATCTTGAGCTACAAATGGAAGGGGCAGAACAGAAGATAACCCATTAAAACCCAAATATTTTGGCACTATACTAACTGTCATTGATGCCGAATAACAGTGACCCTTTCTCTCCCACTCCCTGCTTAAAATACAAACCCTCCTCCTATTGAACAAAATCAACAATATTTTTCTGTAGATTTTTTTGAGCCACCGCTCTGCTCTGCTTCTTCGCTCTGAGCCACCGGCCTTAACAGAAAGAGAGAAGAGAGAGAAAGAAAGCAAGAAGAAGAAGAAAAGAAAAGAAAAGAAAAAAAAAAACAAAAAAACCCCCAAAACGACGTCGTTTTGGGGGGGCGACAGGCTTGTACTACAGGAAAGAGGCACCGAGGATCCGAATTCGGGCTGGCCCGGTCCCCTACATAGGTCCACCCCTTACTTAGGTGATAGGGTAAGTGAGCTTTTAAGTTTGAATCTATCAAGGATTATTGGTTTGCATTTTAATTTAATAATTAATATACTAATTGCAATTTTCTATCCAAGACAAAAAATAAAAAATAAAAAATAAAAAATTGAGTGACAAAACTACCCCTCCTAATCAAACAATGATATTGCACGCACTGGACTATAAAAACTTGATCAAGATGCGTGCAGAAGCTGCGGGCGGCCTCTGATTTTTCAAAACAATAATATTACAAATTTAGATTTAATTACTTAGAAATTATTTAAAATTATTATTTTTTAATTTAGATTTATTTTATATATAAATTCTATATTATACAAATTTGTTGTTTGAGATTTACTTATTTAGTGTACTTTTTAATTTTTTATAAAAAGATATGTAAAAAATAAAAAGATAATATGACTCACACATATGTACTATTTCCAAACAACTCTTAATCTTTAATTATTCATTTAGAAAAATCTGGATGGGTAAGTCTGGTTCTCACCATCTGTTAGCCTGGATTTGGACCAGTATGTTGTTGTGGCGGAAATCCGAAATAAAGCCGAGTCATAATGTACTGGTGACACTTAACACTGTATCCTTTAAGAGAATAAAATTACGCTTTCACGACTACTTATAAATTTTATGCACTTGCGAGGAAGTGCTGAGGGATTGCTGCCTTAGGTTTCGGCCAGCATTCTTTTCAGAAAGAGAGAGAGATGTGTTCATGTGTAACCCAATGGATCCACAAATCAGAAAGCGACACCTAGCCCGACATTTTGTCACGTGTATGCGGGTAGTTTTAGGTACGTAGGTTTTACCATGTTTCACTTTTAATCTACAGTCACTTATTTGCTTTAAGAAAATTGGATAAAAAAAGTTTGTTTTGGTATTATTGTCTAAATTCCAGGTAACATGTTTGTTTACGTTCAAAAAGCAAAAGTTTTGCAATATGCTTTTTTTATACACAAAAATATGATGCTTCAAAAAGTGCTTAAAGATATCAAATTTTAATAACTTAACAGCTTTCATAAGTCAAACTAATTATAATTAACTAGAATACTTGTATGTGGATCATAGTCAAAAAATCTAGTTTTCTCTTCCCAAATTATGAAAGCGTTTTGAAAAAAAAAATTTAATCTAGAAATAATTCCTTTTACTTTTTCATGTTCACATTATCTTTATCTAATGGATCCTAAAAAGTTCGGTTTCTATGTAGTGAAAGTCAAGATATCAATTTCCTCTTCAATATTATTAACTCCCCAAATCAAAATAGCTCCTCACCTTTTTTACTTTGATCCCCTCATAATTTTCAAATTATCTCTCCTATCACAAAAATGTTAAAAATTTTATTAAAATTTTTTACCAAATATCTCACATAAGTATGAAACTTACATATCTTACACCTATGTGAGATATTTAATAAATTTTTTAATGAAACTTATGAATCTATAACATTACTTCTCTTACTGTGCACCAGTACCCCCATCAACCCTTTCTCCAACAAATCACCCACCTTGTTTGGGCAAACCCCCACCCTCCTCTACTACTTGTTAATTCCAGAAGACCCATTTCCCATCTGAGTAATGTTAGGGATTATAAAAAAATATCATGAAGATAATCATGAAAGATTCTTCACATTGAGATTATACATTCAATAAAACACCACACACTAATCAAAAGATGAAAAATCTTCATGATACATTTCATGATATTTTTTTCATAATCCCTAATATTATTCTTTCCCACCCACCCCTTCACAACATGTTGCAGGCTTAGAGCACTACCGCCTTACTCACTTGAAATTAAGATTTTAAGGACAAATTTAGGGATAAATTTTTTTAATTACTATAAGTATCATTGTTATATCACTACAAGAAATAACACCTTTACCGACCAAAATATTGGTCACAAAAAGCCCATTTTTAGTCGGCAAAAGTTATCTGCGACTAATTTTTTTAGTGACTAAAATTTTTAGTAATGAATTTGACAAATATATCTGCGGCAAAAGTTAAGGACAAATATATTTTTAGTGACCAAAATTTGACATTTAGTAATGAATTACTACTCTTTTGCGATCAAATTTCATATATATATATATATATATAAAACATTGTGGCACAAAATAGTTTTGTCTTTGAAAGTGCATTTTCAAAATTGTTGCTAAAGGGTTTTTTTTTTTTTTTTTTGACTATTTAAGATGGCCTTGTAGTGACGACTCTTGTGACGATATAAATTGGTCTTCTAATATATTTTGCAATAAAATTTTTACTTCTAGGGATGAAAAAGTTTGGCTATTAAAACTTTAATATGTTATAGTGAGGTAGAGCTAGGTTAGGTTTGGAGTTTTGAGATATCAGGGATGAGGATAAAAATGAATTGTGTTTGGTAGAGTTTTATAATTATGATTTGAGAATAGAGTTGTATTTTGAGTTTGTGAGTTTTTGAATTATGATTTGAGTGTGAAAAATTTGTTTGGTTATGAGTTTTAAAAAGAGTTTGAATTGAGTGATGTGACATATAATATTGAAAAGTGAATGTTTTGAAAAGTGTTTTGAAAAGTAAGTGTGGAATTAATTTTCGAAAACTGCAACCAAACGACACACTCAAATTAAGGGGTAGAATTACATTTCAAAAGCTCAACCAAACAGAGCCGAAATTTTGTGTAGGGAAAACTTGTATGTTCTTGAATCAAGAATTTAAAAAGAGATTTATGAAAAGTAAAATAGTGGAAGAATAAAATATAAAATATAATTTTTTTTTCTTTCTCAATTTTTTAATTCAAATACAATCTAAGAGTTATTATTATTACAGCACTGCTAGGTACCTCGAAAATCAAGAGGCGCGAATGGCTCGAAATCCCAAAACGACGTCGTTTTAGAGTGTTTTTTTATTCTCTTACCGGTAAGAGAATATTTTTGCGCCATTCAAGCTCTACAAATTTGAGGTCTCACGCATTTCCCTTATTATTATTATTAATTTTTTATAAGTTTTATACTTTATTGACATCTGTTTCAATTGATATTTGTTCCTCTATTTTTCATCTACTTTTAATGTAAATTTTTAGTTTATTTATTTGTCATAAGATAAAATTAGAAATTATACATATAAAAAAAGTTCTTGATAACAAATGTTCACTAAGCACAAGTAAAAGACAAAAAAAAAGTGAAGATTTATGAAATATTTTTCATTATTTTCAAAACACTGTTATGAAATTTATAAAACTTATACATTTTTTACATCTTTCCAAAGCTTTTTGTGTTTTATTTTTATAATTATTTTATGTTATTATGTTAATACCAATATTAACAAGAACTATAGGTCATTTGTTAGGATTTGCCATTAATAAAAGGGGTATTTTTTTAAGGTCCCTGATATTATGATTTTACAGTATAAAAGACATCAAATATTTTCATGATGTCTAAGGTCCCTCAACATCAATCCAGAGAAAATTGGTCCAGAGAAAATTCAAGTTAGAGAAAATTGATCTAGAGAAATTTTCCTTAGCCTTTTATGGACTCTAGAGAAATTTCAAATTTCTCTGCCGTGGGTTTGATCCTCCACCATTGTTGCTACTGTTGTTACCATCTCCACTGCCACTCGACTCCGGAGACCCAAATTCCCCAACTGTGGCACAAGTCTTTAAGTAGGAATGCTTCCCTATATTAAAACTATGAAGCTTTTTATCAGATTCCAAATCAAATTTTCAGAGAAAATTCTATCCAGAAAATTTCTCTGGACATCATAGAGAAAATTTCAAATTTCTCTGAACAAACCACATAAAAAATTTAAGAAAAAATTTCAAAATTCTATCCACTATAGAACCAATCGATTTTGCGGTGACTTGGATACATATTCACAGAGAAAATCTCATCACCAGAGAATTTATCTGGATTTAAAACCAGAGAAATTTTCTGCAGATGAGGATTCAAAGCAGGACCAAGCAACAACTCGTTATACATCTCAGATTGCTCGTCAAAGTCTTCAGCATAACTTGCTAACTGCTTGTTACTCCGACCAGCTTCCAAATCATCACCATCCTCTCGGTAATGACTTTTCTTTCCCCTTGATTGACGATTCTTCTCAGCCTCCTCCTTTGGGAGTATCTGGGTAACTTTCCCTTTCACTTCCCTGAACCATGAGATGGCTTGGCCGCCATTAGATGGATCTAAAACCTGAAATGAATCAACAAGAGAGTCCATTGTCCCATCAACAGCATCAAAGTTGTGGTTGTCAACACGAGAAGACTGGACAACCAATGAGCCCTTAAATTTGTTCATGGCTTCGCACATCTGCCACGGAAGTGATAGCAGGCATGAGATCGACGAGAGAGAGAAAGAAAGATAGAAGAGCAATCCTCATCTGTAGACCTCCATGATCGATATGTATTTCAGAAACAGAGTGATGATGATTGCGTTTCTGATTACGAATAGTGAACTCTGTGTGTGTGCGTGTTTGATCGCGGTGATAAGTGAGAGTAGAGAAAATGAAGGGGACTGAATTTCTCTGTGATAGATGGGAGGGACCTTAGACATCATAAAATAATATCGTAGATCTCTTCCATTATGAAAAGTAGGAGAGGGACCCTAGATCAATTTTCTCTTAATAAAATTCTATAAAGATTAAAAGGTGGTTGTGTGATTTTAATATTGCAAAATGTCATAATTAAACCACTTTCTTTCATAATTAACGGGATTACAATGGATACCACTTAATATATAGCCAAATATCTCCTCAGTTATAACTAAAATAATAATGAATCATAATCAAACACTACTTGTAGTATAATAAAAAATCTCACTTGTCAAATAACCAAAATAAGAATAATAATAAGTTATAACGAATACTATAATGAATATAATCAAACAACATAAAAATCATCATTGAGACATGGTTTCGTTTGGAAAGTAGGTTGATTTTTAGTTATTTTAGTCTGGGCCTAAAAAGTTTGGTTGTGTTGGCTTTTTTAACTTTTGTGAGAGAAAAAGTGAAATAATTATGATTTGGATATGACATTTTATTTTTATTAGTTTTTTAGCCTATTTTGTCTTTTTTAGCTAATTTAGCCAAAAAGCCAAAAAAACCCACTTGCCAAATGAGGCATAATACACTCATATTTTGGTATGTGTTATAGAATTTTGAGTAAATTTTATTTTAGGGTAAACTACCAATAGGTCCTACTTTGGAGACTTATTACCCAATAGGTCCTACTTTGGAGACTTATTACCCATTAAGTCCTATTTGATATAATTTATTAAGTGATAAAGATAAATTTATCAGTCTTTTTTTTTTATGAATAATTTTATAGTGATAAATTTATCAGTCTCTTTGTTTTATGAATAAATTTTTAGTGATAAATTTATCACTCTCTTATTTTTATAGTGTTAAATTTATTAGTTAGGACCTGTAGGTAAATAAGTCTAGTTAACAGGACTAATTGGTAAGTACCCCTTTATTTTATCCCTTTATTGTTTGGTCCATGTGTGGATTACACCCTCTTATTTAGAAATAATCGCATAGCCTTCTTGTGTTTTGTGGATTGAAATACACGGTTAGGCCTGTTAATGTTATAATGAAAAAAAATTTAAATACTTTTGTATATAAATAGCTTAAGTATGTGAACAACGAATATTTTAGTTATTTGCTTTGGAGCCAAAATGCACTTTAGCCCATTTTACTTTATTTCATGTTCCATTTATTCATTTAAAATTTAAAAATAAGCATATAACATTTTTATGTTTGACATATATTTTACACTTACTATTAAATTAGACAAAATATTTAACGGTGCACATTTCAGTTTATAAATCACAAGAGAATTATATGATTATTTCTAAATAAAAGAAATTTGCTTATAAGCAAAAGTACAATAGGGTAAAGTGAAATTTATCCCAAAATTTTTCAACATTAAAAGTCAACAAAAAAAAAAATACTAATGTTTGGTGACTCGAATTTAAATTTGTTTGAATTGCCTAAATTTATACATATTGGTCGATTGTCTATACGATCGGTGCAACACTTATTTACTGTACGTCACTTTTATCAATCGTAACTGTCACCTTATTATCCATCAATCACTCAAACGACTGCTCAAATGACCGACGAAGTAAAATTCGTACCATTTGAAAAAACTCAAATTTAAATTATGTAGTATCGTGGAAAAAAATATACATAGGGGAGAAAAAGAGTTAAAAAGTGGATACAAACAATCCCTAGACAATCCTGAGCGAGGAGAGCCGGGTGCTTTGTACCGACCAAAGGCCCAAAGTTCAAAGATGCTTCCGTCACTGTAAGAATCCCAACGGCTTTTGTTGGCTCCAACCACGTGTCATTCACCAATATACACATTTACATATACCTCCCCAACACACACTGAGACACACACACAGACACAGAGAAACAACAATTCACTCTTTTAAAGCTAAAACAATCTTCCACATATAGACCATGATTCCACCACGACCGGACCTCATGGAGTCCTTGCCGGAATCTGAGATCACCACCGTTGATTTCAACGACACCGAGCTCACCTTAAGGTTGCCTGGCGGCGACGCTCCCCCTCCTCCAACATTCATCGGTCGGAGCGGTTATGTGAAACGTGGACACTTTGAGACCGTTGATCTAAACCTGGGGAGGTCTGGCAACTTGCCACGGGGAGAAGCTTTTGCCAACGATGATGATGAATCTGAGTCTCAGTCATCCAGCACCGGAAAATCACCCGCAGCTAATAAGTGAGGTTTATGTGTTTTTTTAACTAAATTAATCATGTCTTCTAATAAGAGTGTAAATTGGGTTAATTTCATTTAACACCCTTGTATATTTTTATCAAAATTTTATATCCACCTTCCACTTTTAAATATAGCACTAAATTTCCTACATGCCCTGTTTGGATCGTAAGATGATAAAAGAAAAAAAAAATTTATAATTTTATACAGTTATCTTTGGATGATTAAAAAAGTAAAGTAACATATGTGATAATATGGATGCCAGTGAAATTTTTTTCTACCTTCTTATTTTAATGGCAATTTCGGTATTATAAAATAATACAACCTCACTAAATCAACCAACTTTTGATAAAAAAAAAAAAAAAAAAATTATAAAATATGAGAGTTCTTTTTTTGATTTCTCATAGTTTCTTACTCAACTTAAAAATCAAATATAAGAATATATATACATATATATATATATTTGTTTATTATCATTCTCAAAAAATCACTCGATCCAAACGTAACATTCTTTATTGAGGTTGCAAGATCAAATAAAAAGTCAAATTACAATATCATTATTACATTCATCTAATATTAATGAAGTTGACGAAAATTGAGTTGGATGCCACATGTGACATTCCTTTAGAATGCAATTAAAAGACGATGAATCAAAGTAAATTTTTCTTTTATAATAAAAAAGAAAGGATTTAAAATGGAATTTTAGTGAGAGGGTAAAAATAATAATATTTAAATCTGTGAAGTGTAGATCATAATCATAATTAAATCTGTTGACTAGATAAATGAAAATGTGACATTGTAATTTAATTTAAAAGTATAACTATTAATTATCAAAATAAGAAGTGGAAGGCTAAAGTGAATTTTCATAAAAAAATGTAAAACGTATTAAGTGTAATTACCCAATATAAATTTAAGGTACAATTTTTATAATACGAGTGAGAAATGTTATGTATTCTTACAAAATTATAGTCAAATTTTATATAGTACTCACATGAATATAGGGTCTAAACCCATATAAATAGTGTGCAAAATTTAAAGTAATTTTGTTAGGGTCCATTGTATTTATACATGTTTTGAGGGTTTTGTAGGGTACAAGCAATTGGGTGGCCACCGGTGAGGGGGTTTAGAAAGAAGGCTTTGGAGAGTCGTGCTACTACTACGTATGTGAAGGTGGCTGTAGATGGAGCTCCGTATCTGCGGAAGGTAGACCTGGCCGCATACGATGACTATCAAGACTTACTTATGGAATTAAAGAAAATGTTCACTTGTTTTGCAAACACTAGTAAGTTTTTTTTGTTTGTTTGTTTTGTTTTGTTTTGTTATTTATTTATATTTTTATACAACACAAATAGAATTTTATACAATTCAAAATCATATAATTCATTAAGGTTCACTCATAATGATTATTATTTTTTAAATTACAAGTTAAAATAGTAGATCTTTTAATTTGAAATAAAATGATTATACATCATTATTACTTAATCTCATAATTTACAAATGTCATCATTGCATTATTTCGAATCAGATTTTTATACAAAAATTTTATTATATTTTATAAGATTAATACTATATGAACATAAAATTATACATAATTTCAAACTAGACTATTGTGATTTAATGTGGACTTATCATTTCCATTTTTATATAAACAACTCTTCAAGATGACTTTTTATTATATAATTATGACTGTCTCACTCGATTTTCTTTTTTGTATAATACATATGGTATTTGAGTTGGTTGGGTATTTGACATTTATACCCTGGGCCGTACTGCGGGTGATTTAGTCTAACAAACAGTCTAATGTTGTGTTTGGTTGGGAAATTTAGGGAGGGATTTGGAAAGAAAAATAAAAATGGTAGGTGAAATGTGAATAAAATATGCCTATATTTCACCTACTTTCACACACCTTTTCTCTTTCCCATTCCAAATCCCTCCCCAAATCCTTTAACCAAACATAGCATAAAGCAAATTCAGATATAATAACCTGGAAGACTATCCAGCCTGGGTGTGGTGTTGTGATGATGTTTTTGCACCATTTCCTCCCCATGTAGATGTAATCTTCTTATACTTTGTATTGGTTATTTATCAATAAAGGTTTCTTTTGTTGATTAAAAAATTTTTTTTTTAAAGAAAATCAAATCAAACCAAATCAAGTCTTAAGGCCCATCAAATAGGATCGGCTACATGAATAATTTTTCTCCATTCGATTCTATTTAAGATCATATCGTTAGTCAAATAAGGAGATTCATATATCTATTTATTATATTAGCTCATGTCAATTTCAGTTTGTCCCTTTTTTTAACACTTCTATCTATCATTACTGTATTGCATCTCTTTACTATTGTGTCTGTTAGCCTACAATCACAAAATTAGTCAATCAGACAAAATATAAATAAATTGATAAAATTTTTAAAAAATGAACTTCACTAATTAACCTTTTAAAATTTTATCTATTATGGCCTATTTTATGTCTAATTTTTATATTTTTAGATTTTAATTTGATCTGTCAACTACAACATGGTGGTTCAGGTGACGAGAGAAAGCTTATGGATATGATGAGGGGAATTGAATATGTGCCGACGTACGAAGACAAGGATGGTGATTGGATGTTAGTTGGAGATGTTCCTTTTAAGTAAGTTACCTAAATTGATCATCTTCAATAAATTTTAGATTTAAAAAATAAATAAAAAACAACAACAACAACAACATTTTTCTCTTTTATTTTCAATAAATCGTACACGCACAATGCACAAGACTTCTTTTTACAATAGAGACTGAGATATCTGCCTAGGGAAGGGCTGCAAATGAATAGAATTGTTCGTAAATAAATTCGAATTCGACTTGGTAAGAATTTGTTTGAACTCGATCCACTAATTTTTTTTCGTGTTTGAGCTCAAGCTCGAGCTTGTTAAATTTTTAATAAACAAGTCTAAACATTTTAAAATTCGGCTCATTAGCTAGCTCGTTTAATATTTATTGTTTATATATTAATTAATGTAAAAATATGTATAAAAAATAAGATAAATATATTATTTATATATTTAAAAAATGTAAATATAAATAATAGTTAACTATAGTACATTTATATAATAGTGATGGTAGATATTATTATTTTGATAAAATATTAATTTTTTTTTTACAATGTTTATATATATTGTATATATAATTGTATAATCAAAATTTTAATTATAACTTTAGTCTTATATGCAAGTATGAATTTATAATTTTTTTGGCTCGTTAAGGGTCGTGAATAGCAGGCTCGAGTTCGAGTCAAGTCTAAGCCAGCTCGGCTTGAGTTCGGTTCGTTAATGTTTTATTGAGTTCGAGCTTAAATTCGACTTCATTAAAATCTTAATAAATAAGTCCAAATATACTAAAACTCAGCTCGACTCGGATCATTTACAGTCCTAGCCTAAGGTGAAAAATAGAAAAATGAGAAAACAACTTGACTAACGAACTTTCACTCATTTACATAATTTGCATAAATATTGACATGATCTATTATTAAAATTAAATGAGTTAGTTGTTTTCTGCAGAAAATTAGGACTATGAAATATTTTTATTTTCATAATTTTTTCCACTACAGGATGTTCAAAGAATCATGCAAGCGTATTCGATTGATGAAAAGCTCTAAATCTCTTGAAATAGGTAACAAATATATGATGTGAGGTTAATTTGAATATTTTTCCCCATTTTATATGAATTTTTGTTAATTAATATCATAATTATTGATTGGATTTTTGTTTAATGCAGATTGCTAGTTTGAGAGAGAGAGAGAGAGAGAGAGAGAGAGATGAAAAGATGCATGTACATAGAGCAATCCCCTTTTTTCCTTGCTTTATGGGACGATCATATTAGAGAATAATGGAAAAATGAAGGAGAGATGTGAATGTAGATTTTGTTTTTGTGTTTTTATTTATTTGTTGCAGCTTCAATACTCAATTTCTATCTTCTTATTCTTCTTGGTTTCATTGGTTTTAAATCTATACTCTATGATCCATTAATTGCACTTAAAATTACTACTAATTTGTTGAACCAAATGCGTCTTGGGCAACTGTGTATAGTTTGGACTAATGATAACTTAATGTGGGTATTGGTTTTCGACCACACTGCCAATCAAACACTTAGTTTGAGAACATTGACAGAATAGATTATGCCCGAACAACCTATCACAGAAAGAAGAGATTCCGACGGTGGCTCGTCTACCCGGGACACTCCGACGATCAAGTCAGTTATCTCTCAAAGATAGCAAAACTGCTTAACTCACTATTCAGAGCATAAAAAATATACCTTAGACCCATGGAGGTACTTCTCTTTTATAGCCAACACTGACCTAATCCCAATAGAAGCCTAGCTTCAATAGACTTAGGATTACTGCTAATCTTGGACTCCCAGTAGGATTGAGATAAACTCTCTAAGAGTCTTATCTTTACCCAAACTGAAATCCTCTCTCATTCTAGGACTCTTGTCCCTTATCCACTTATCTCGGATTTCGGTATTCTCGCAGATAACCTCGGCTTAGTCGAGATCATCTCGGTATCATGACCAGGACACGTGACACCTCGGCTGACACTTCGGTGTCACCTCGGCCACGTGTTGTCATTCAAAAATAATGCAAGTCCTATAGCAGCTGAAACAAAATTTGTTCAGTGTGTTTGGTTTAAATTTTTTAGATTAAATTTTTTGGTTTTTGTATTTTTTTATTTTCGGTGAATATTTTTAAAATTTTAAATATTTTTTTTACTTTTTTAGATGCACTTTACTTAGATGTATTTAAAAAGTAAAAAATTTGTGAAAAAATATTTTTAAAAATTAATAAATATATAAAAATACAAAAAATGTACTGAATTCTTGTATTTTTTTTTTATATTTTTGGTATTTAGTGAATTTTTAAAATATTTTTTTTATAATTTTTTTACTTTTTAGGTATATTTATGTTAGGCGTGTCTAAAAAGTAAAAAAATTGTTTAAAATATTAAAAAAATTTAATAAAAACAAAAAAATCCAAAAAATAAAAAAATAGAATTTTTCAAAAAGTGTCTTTTAAAAAATGAAAACAAGCAATGTGATTGAGTTTCTTAGTGGAGTCCACTCTAATAAATCTTATTCGTTTTTTGTATTCGTATACATTTTGTACTAATATAAAAAAGAATTAACAAGGTATTTCGCCTTTAAGAATATATTGATATTTAACATTTTAGGTGTGTTTGTTTGGACGGATTAGATAAGGGGGGATTATAATCCATCAGACTGTTACTCCTAGGATACATTGTCTCGGACTATTTGGTTTGGTTGGATTGGATTTGTATCCTATGTTTGTTTAGTCATGGAATTATATGTCTGGATTGGACTATTTTTAGTGAATCTAATGTTTGGTTGGACGGACTAGATAATGATAAATGTTCAAAAAATTATTTTACCCTTGTAATTTATAATTTTTATTTAATATATAATTTTAAATTTGTAATATATAATTTATAATTTATAATTTAACAACACTAAAATTTTTTAATTTATAAGGCCATGATTTTTAATTTATTATTTTCAATTAAATTAAATTGATAATTTATATTTTTTATTTAATATATAATTTTAAATTAACAACACTAAAAAAATAATTTTATTTAATATATAAATTTAATTTTTTTAACAACACTCAAAAAATTTAATTTATAAGTCCATAATTTTAATTCATTATTTTTAATTAAATTAAATTTGTAATTTATAATTTATATTTTTTATTTAATATATAATCTTAAATTAACAACACTAAAAAAATAATTTTATTTAATATATAAATTTAATTTTTTAACAACACAAAAAATTATAAGGCCATAATTTTTAATTAAATTAAATTTATAATTTATATTTTTAATTTAATATATAATTTTAAATTAACAACACTAAAAAAATAATTTTTAAATGTTCAAGAGACTATTTTCTCCTTTTTCAATTATTTATTAAGTAATAACATGAGGGTAAAATGGACATTTTAAACATTAGTCCCATGAGATACCAGTTCCATGGAAATAATCCCATCTCCCCCCTCGGATACAATAATCTCTCATATGAGGAACTAATAGTCCGGAGAGACTATTAATCTAAAGTAAAAAAATTAAACCAAACAATGGATTATTAGTCCAAATGGACTAATAGTCCAATCCCATAGAATAATCCCTCAAAACAAACACACTTTTTATATATAATTCTGTAACAGTAGTTGAGTTTTGAATCTTTAACTTCTACTTAGCTCCCACATATTATTATGGGATAATTACACCCTAGTGGACTTTTGGAAAAAAAAAGTTACATATTAATGAAAAAATTCATAATTTTAAGTATTAATATTTATAATTTTTTTTTACTGATTTGTAATTATTTTTTCAAAATTTCACTGATTTGATATTTCGCTTATTATTATTATGCTCGAAACACTTACTCATTTAATATTAATTGAAATATGGTGGTTGTTTAAACATAATATATGGAAATAGTAATATTTATGGTTTTTGTTATGAACATGTAAGTGAAAATCTAGTTTGGGACAAATCGAAAGGGAATAATCGACGGACATAACCAAAGTTTCACACAATAGGCTAAAAGTCAAATTTTTTGGTTGAGATCTATGTCTTGAATGGTCCAAGTATTTTTTTTTGGAGACAATAAATAAAGAAAATTTAAAAGGAAGATGCGGTTGAATGTTCTTTATTCTTCGAAATCCCAACTTTTATACTGCTTGGCCACTATCCATTACAGCCACATGTGTCAACTTTTTACTTGCTCCATGCTTTCTTTGATTTCAGTTCCACCCAACCATAATCCCTTGACGCTAAGTACTGCTTCACAAGTCAGGTGCTCTTGACTTTATTTGAACCTCAACTTCGGCATGTATTTGTTTACGTGGGGACATAATTTTTGAGTGATAAATACGTGATTGAAGTGACACCGAAATATTAGTTGAGGTGTCACATATCTTGGTTATAACGTCGAGGTGATCTCGGTTAGGTCGGGATTATCTGCGAAGATATCGGAATCCGGGATAAGCGGATAAGGGACAAAAATCGTAGAATGAGAGAAGATTTCGGTTTGGATAAAGATAAGACTCTTAGAGAGTTTATCCCATCCTACTGGGAGTCCAAGATTAGCAGTAATCCAAAGTCCATTAAAGTTAGGTTTCTTTTGAAACTAGGATTGTGTTGGCTATAAAAGGGAGGCACCTCCATGGGTTTAAGGTATGTTTTTTATGTTCTGAATAGTGAGTTAAGCACTTTTACTATCTTTGAGAGATAACTGACTTGATTGTCGGAGTGCCCTTGGGTGAACGAACCACTGCCGGAATCTCTTCTTTCTATGACAGGTTGTTCGGGTTTAATCTATTCTGCCAGTGTTCTCCAGCTGAGTGCTTGACTGGCAGTGTGGTCGGAAATCAACACACACAATTTGGTGCCGTCTGTGAGAACGAAAGGAGAATAGATAACCAACGACGGACAGAAAGAGAAGGTTGGGGACGATATCCCTACTGGGAGTGGAAAACATATTAACCTTGACGTTGAAGAAGACAACTGCAACGAAGAGACTCGTGATAAGAATCACGGAGACAAGGACGTCGCCCAGGAGGGTGACGTGCCAAAGAAATCAGACTGAAGCGGATATTATAACGTGGACGACCTCCAGGTATGAAAAGAAAGATGCCTGCGGAGGGATGGCGAAGTGAAGGGAATGGCGAAAAAATTGGCTGACCTACAAACGGTCGTCAATTTCATGATGCAGAACAACGTCATGCAGCCACCGTTCCCGTTACAAGATACGTCGATTCCAGCAGTCAGGAAAGGTGCCCAAAAAAGGGGGACAGAATGTCACGACCCAAACCCGCCCCTAAGGGTTTAGTACCGTAACCAGCCAGTAATCCGAGATTACCGAAGGCCTGCTTAACAGTAATACAGTAAAACCGAGTACTGGGGCATGGTGGAAGCCAAAACAATAAATAAACAATGTCCAATGAGTTGTGACAGTCTGTATGCAAAAAGACTTTTCATACACATATGTAGTCGGTGACGAAACAGTATGTACATATATACAATCAACAGGGACTTAATCCCTATTAACCAGTACAGTAACAGTCTATACAATCATTACAAAAACAGAATAGAAGGGGGAAAACTAAAACACCCCATAGCCTTTGCTAGACAGGCTCGGAACCTCGCAGTGAGGCACAGTAGTTGGTTTGACAAAACTGGAGTTTACCCCGACGCTTCCAGCATTGGTTCGATGCCTGTACACCTACATATATATATGAGCAGTGAGCTAAAACCCAGTAAATAACATAAAGCGTAAAAGGGTTTAGAATGGATGTTTTTACAGTAATGAAAACAGTTCATTTCACTCAGTATATCAGTGTTCAGTACAGTAAACAGTCATATGTGGTACATCCATTAACATAACGGTAAACAGTAGGTCTTAAAAAGACTGAACAGTAAATGATGGCCATCAATCAGTAAACAGTAGTGGTTCCAACGAGGGACCCGACAGAGATCTCTGTAACAGTAACAGTCAGTAACAGTAGTTGCTAAGGATGCCACAATACAGTTCAGAATATAGGACATACATTCATTCAGTTAACAGTAATAGTTCAGAAAACAGTACAGTTCAGTATTTAAAAGATAATCTTTTGAACATATCTTTACACAATTGTTACTCATAGAGTTCTGGGCTACAGTAAGCTAGAGCGTCTCCTCGGAAAGCCAACCCTACACAGTTACAGATTGAACACACACTAAGCTACACAATTGGGAAAGATAATGACTTAATCCCTAATTGCCTCAGTGTGTTCTACATCTATATCCTCATTACGATGTCTTAAACTAGGCCTAAGAATGCCGAGGATGGGATAAGGATGCAAAGATGTATTCAGAAAACATTTTAAAATTTTCAGTGAAACAAGGTCCCGCTCGAGCGCATATTTCCCCGCTCGAGCGGACATGCAGACAATGGTCCCCGCTCGAGCATCACTTACTACGCTCGAGCGGACATGCAAAACAGTCAAAAGTACTGGATGCGTGAAATCTCTGCTCGACAGACACTCGACGCCCGTTCGAGCGTGAGACACATAACCCCGCTCGAACGCACCCTATTACGCTCGAGCGTAATGTAAAGCAATGCAAAGTACTGGATGCTCGAATTCCCCGCTTGAGCGCCACTTTCCCCACTCGAGCGGGAGTGCAAAATCTGGAAAATCCAGATTGTACCTCCAAGCAAAAAACCAAGTTTAAATGCACTAAATTCAATCCTCTTGGGCTAATTTTCTGGAAAACACTTCCAAACCCTTAATATTACATGTTTCAAAGATCAATTTGATAAGTCAAAGCCCAAGGGTGTTTTAATTAAATCCAATTTCAAACCGAATTTCATGAACAAGATTGAACATGCAACATGCATGGATTTAAACCAATTCAAAGCTTCAAATTCATGCTCTAAAGAGCCAAATCTTACAAAATCAAGATGAATTCATGATCTATTCTCAAAACATGGACATGCATGCGAGGAATTATGGACTACAACCTCAAAACCTCAATATGTGTACATGCATGCAACAATTAAACTCCAATTCAACAATTTGAGCCATAAATTGGCTCTTGGACTTCAACTTGCTCAAAACCATGCAAGAATCAATTCAAAACATAAACAAGAAACAATGAATCTACCTTAAGTCTTCAATTATGAGTCAATGATGCTATCAATCCTTCAATTCTTCCAAGATTCAAGCCAATTCTACAAGTTGAGCTCAATTCTCACACTCTCTCTCTCTCTCTATGGCCGATTAGAACAAGAATTTGGCTGATAAGAGTGTTTTGTTAAATGAATGCTAAGGCTCACATGTGTCTAGGTAGTGGGCCATTCATGTGGTAAAATGGTAATTAAGTCTAATTACGTCATTTATCAATATTTAATCTAATTTAGTCATACCAAATCGATTTTCAGATAATTACACCATAAAATCATATAAATTATGACGATTATAAAACACTAATCGATTTCCGGTTCGGCCGCCGATAAAGCCTTCAATTAGCAATTTGAACATATAACATGAACAGATCAATTAACAATCAACAGATAGAAAATGCATTTAAACGAATACAGTCAATCAATTAGTTCCAGATTTCAGTCAGTCAATTCAGTATTTCGGTTACTTCAGTTATCAATCATAATCAGTCTCGGTTTAACAATAATCAGTAGTGAGGGTTATTACACAGAAAACAGTTCCTGTAGTCCCTCAACAAGATGAGACCAAAGACATTCTCACTGGCCTTCACGGGAGGTCGGGCATGGAGAATCAAGGAAAGGAGAATCCCAGAGGACACGTCGAACTGAAGAAAACTGCACCAAAGAACATCGGGATGTTCAAGGGAAGGAACTCTGTTTCGACACGACCAATGGAGGGAAGTCTAAAAGGACTCACAATGACACTAGAAGCAGTGCACCAAAAAGGCTAAAGTCAGGAGATAGCCGAGCTCCTGGACGGACCAAGGAGGATCTGAGGGATTATCTTCAGAGAAAGTGACAGGATGCCGAGGTAACTTCCCCGGTCAAGCCGAGAACGCCGTTCTCGGTAGAATTGGACAAATTTGAAGCCCCGAAGAGATTCCATATGCCGAGATTCCAGATATACGACGGTAAGTCAAACCCCAACTTTCACGTCGGCTTGTACCTGAACTCGATGGCACTGTACACCGGGAACGAGCCGTTGCTCTGCAAGGTGTTCCCCTCATCCTTCGGGGAAATTGCGTCAGATTGGTTTCACGAGTTGCTGAAAGAAACTGTGAAAACCTAGGAGGGCATGGCCGAGATGTTTGTGGCCAGGTTTGTGACAAACAAACTACAGCCGTTGAGGGTAGACTCTTTGATGGCTCTGAGAATCAGTGAGGATGAAAGCCTTAGGGCCTATGCCAAGAGGTATTATGAGGTGTTCAACCGAATACCAGGATGCAACCAAGAGGTAGCGGTCGTGTCTTTCAAGAACGGCCTGAAGGATGATTGTATGCTTCGAAAGTCATTGGCAAAGACCTTGCCAAAAAGTATGAAGGAACTTATGTCCAGAATTGAGAAATATGCTAGAGTCGAGGAAGATACGCCGGGGACAAAGGCGTCCGAACAAGAGAAGAGAAACGGTTCGCCGAAGCGACACCGAGGTAACAATGGATTCAACAAGCATATTACATGGTAGAGTTGAATTATACTTGCATATAATAGAGTTGAACTAAGTTGGCGATGTTTCTAATTGAAACATGAACAAAAATAACTTAGACTTATTATATGGCAGAGTTGAATTATACTTGCATATAATAGAGTTGAACTAAGTTGGCGATGTTTTTGGTTGAAATATGACGAATAGCTTAGACTTATTATATGGCAGAGTTTCTACTTGCATATAATAGAGTTGAACTAAGTTGGCGATGTTTCTGATTGAAACATGACGAATAACTTAGACTTATTATATGGCAGAGTTGAATTATACTTGCATATAATAGAGTTGAACTAAGTTGGATTAACTTGGACTTGCCATATCGGCAGAGCCAGACACAGATTGGAACTAAGTACATGTTAGTCAGATTAACAAAGATACCAAGGTTCGTAACCTCGGCCAGTCTTTGTTTGAATCTGACATCGGCGACAAGGTCAAAGCCACATGCTTAATGAGAACCCAAGTGGAACTTAAGTTCACATTAGAGGACAGAGGGCTAAAGAATGATGCTTGGGAGTTGGAATTTCACAAGCTAAGATTGATTTAGACACTTGTTGAAATTTAAAGAAAAATTTACAAGTTGAAGTTAAACCGATGTCATGTTTAACACTTGTTGAAATTTTAAGAAAAATTTACAAGTTAAAGTTAAACCGAGGTCATGTTTAACACTTGTTGAAATTTTGAGAAAAATTTACAAGTTGAAGTTATGCCGAGGTTATGATTAAAGAAAGATTGATTTAAACACTTGTTGAAATTTTGAGAAAAGTTTATAAGTTAAACTAAGGTTGTATTGAAAGAAGTACTCATATACTTGCCGAGAGTATCATATTGCCAAGACTTGGAAGATATTTGAAGGTAGAAGTCTTGTTAAGTAAAAGTAAAGTGGCAGGTTTTATATAGCACTTGTGAAAATATTTTTTACAATGTTTTCAAGTGTTAAGCCGAGGCTGAGATAAACCGATTAGTGGGTACAACCGAGGTGTTACACCCCAAGGAGATTGCACAGTTAAGACATACAAATTATTCTAAGTATAAAATCATACAAAAGTAAGAAAAAAGTACAACGTATAGAGAGAAACATCAAAACAGACTACTCGGTGTCAGCGGCGGACTATGTCTCGGCCCCAGAAGACAGTTGGGAAGACTTCTCGGCAGCCTTCTCAGTCTTGAGCTCAGCATCGATCTCCTGTAGAGTTTGATCGAGGCTCTTCTCGGCGATTGACACCTCGAAGTTTGTCTTCTGGGAGGAGGCATCCTTCGAGACCTCATCCTCCTCATCCTGAATCAAGTCCAGGACTTGCTCATTCAGAGTTTGGGACTTGGTCCCAGCAACCTCAACCTTTTCGGTCTCTTTGTCCTCAGCTTCCTCCTCGGACTCAGCGTTGTCCTCGGGTTGGCTTGGAGTTGGGGGAAATAACAGGACCATCCAACCAAGGTTGAAACCCTTGTTGCATGCCTGCTTCACTTGCTTCTTGTAATCTTCTTTGACGTCAGTTGTCCCTTCGTCATACGCCTTCTTGTCCGCCGCCTTAATCTCGGCCTCCTTTGTAGCCAAGGTAGCAATGAGCTCGGCTTGGGCTTCGGCGGTCTTTGCCGATGTTAAGTACGCCGGAGTCAGATGATGGTAGCAATCGGAATAGATCAGCAAAAAGCTTCGCCAGAGGGGAAGAACATGAGTGGTTGTAGAGCTTTAGAGCTTGAAGCAATGGAGGATTTGAGAAAGTAAGAGAGAGAAGGCTTGCACAAAGACGAAGATGCAAAAGTGAAAAGACGGAGAAAGAGAAGTGATTTTAATCAAAATCACGAAATGGCGGCAGAATTGCAATCAATGTGCCTAGGGCAACGTGCTTGTTAGACGGCGCACGTATGAGCGGTGCGACTTAATGGCGTGTGTCAGGTATGGTCTAGTGGGGGAAAGACGCGTGGCTAAAACGGTTGAAATACTGTGCGTGACAGCTCATACGCGTGCTGGAACTCTTGGAGTTCTTGATTTAATGAAGCGAATACCTCAACTAGGAGGACGGTTTTGGTTAAGAAACATGAACGAACTTGGTTGTTGGTTCCAAAGTATTGATGAAAGTAGACAAGAAGTCTTGGTCATTTAGAGCTGATGAATGATGACCTCGATAATGAAGGATAAAGCGAGCTTAGCTGACGTGCTAAGTGGAAGAAATGATATAAGTTCTATCACCTCAGGATGTCGAGGTAATAGAACCTAGGGGGCAGTTGTGGGGACATAATTTTTGAGTGACAAACATGTGGCTGAGGTGGCACCGAAGTGTCAGCCGAGGTGCCACGTGTCCTGGTCATAACACTGAGATGATCTTAGCTAGGCTGGGGTTATCTACGAAGATACCGGAATCCGGGATAAGCAGATAAGAGACAAGAGTCGTAGAATGAAAGAAGACTTCAGTTTGGATAAAGATAATACTCTTAGAGAGTTTATTCTAATCCTACTAGGAGTCCAAAATTAGCAGTAATCCAAAGTCCATTGAAGCTAGGCTTCTATTGGGACTAGGATTGTGTTGACTATAAAAGGGAGGTACCGCCATGGGTCTAAGGTATGCTTTTTATGTTTTGAATAGTGAGTTAAGCACTTTTGCTATCTTTGAGAGATAACTGACTTGATTGTCGGAGTACCCCCGGATAGACGAACCATCGCCGGAATCTCTTCTTTCTGTGACAGGTTGTTCGGGTTTAATCTATTCTGCCAGTGTTCTCCAGTTGAGTGCTTGACTGGCAGTGTGGTCGGAAATCAACACACACAGTTTATAATGGTTATATTGGCGGTGTTTGGGAACTTGGTTTTTTGATTTTTTTACTACAAAATAAATTGGTTACAAAATCAAAAAAAATAAATCCAAACAAAGTATCACTTCAAATCCCATAATTATTTCACTTTTTCTCTCATAAATATCACATTCAATCACAAAAAAATCAAACTATTTTTTCAAATACAAAATTTTTTTTCTCCAATAATATCTTACAACTAAAAAAATTTACAAAAAAAAATTCACTTCCCAAACACCTTCATTCACTAGCCTTCATTTGATCAATCCAAGTCACATCATCATCATCTCTATTATGCTACGTTAGCATCTCTATCGACAGGTCACACTGCAAATTTTAGCACTAACAGAACAATATGCTATATTCAAGTGTAGCATATAATGGAAATTTATGTAAATATTTGCATCAAGTGGCTGAAAAATAACTAATGTATGAGTTCTGTTAGATGTGGATAGAGTGGGTGGGACAGTGGATTAAATGATAAAGTGCAGAAAAATGTTATTGTTTTAAAATATGTACGGAGTTTCAACCAAATATTACAAAATATAAAATATTTTATATAAAAATTATTTTCGTTGTAAATTATTTTACACAAAACACATGGAGCCTAAGTTTCACTAATTTGACTAGTATTAGTTAAATGATTGAAACCAACTTCTTGCAGAACAAGTGAGAACAAAAGCGTTTAGGTAGAAAATAGGGCTGGACAAAAGCATGTAAGTATTCAATCAACCTGCTCAACCCGGCTCAACCCAACCTAACCATATGGAATTACTTTATAAATATTGATATATATTATATTACTTATTTGTTTAATAAATAAAATATTAAAACTTAAAAGGAAAAATAAGATTTGTTTAGCAAAAATTTAGGATTCTGCTTGGTAGAGCTTTGAAATTTTAGTTTCAGTTATTGGTTCTCACGTGGTGTTTGTTTGCAGTTTTTAAAAATCAATTCCATGCTCACTTTTGAAAACTTAGTCGAAGGCCGGAAAATTTAGATTAACCGGTCGTCCCACTGGATGTCTCACCGGTCGTCCGGCAGATTGACCAGTCGGTTGACCGGAACAGTACAATTTTTTTTGACCAATTGACACATTAATTTTTATATATTCAACAAAAAATATTTTCAGATTTTTTAAATTTTTTTTATGAGTTTTAATAGAATTTTGAGTTGTATATTTGGTTATGAGTTGTAAGTTTTTGTATCAAATATCATATATCACATAAAAAATTTCCCACCAAATTCAAAACTCTTTTCAAAACTCATTCACCAAATAAATTTTCCACACTCAAATAATAATTTCAAAACTCAAAAACTCAAAATACAACTCATATTCTCAAATCATATTTAGAAAGCTCTACCAAACACTACCTAGGTTGTTTGGTTGTATTCTCCAAACGTATTTCCATCCTATGTTTTGAGTGTGTTACTTGTTTAGAGTTTTCAAAAATTAATTCTGCACACACTTTTGAAAACTCTGTCTAAGTGGAAAAATTTAGGCTAATCAGTTGTCCTCCGAACGTTCGGCCGGTCGTCCTCTCGGACATTTGACCAGTTGACCGGAACAGTGCATATATATACATATATTTTTTTTACAATTGACACATGTTATTATTTATATTTTAAATAAAAAAATTTCAGAATTTTTTAAAATTTTTTATGAGATTTTGAGTTGTGTGTTTGGTTATGAGTTGTAAGTTTTTGTATTAAATATCACATGTCACATCAAAATTTTTTCACTCAATTTAAAACTCTTTTCAAAACTCATTCACCAAATAAATTTTTCATACTCAAATTATAATTTAAAAACTCACAAACTCAAAATATAACTTTATTCTCAAATCATATTTAGAACACTCTACCAAACGCAGCCTTAAATTTTTTTTTTTCTTATAAAATTAAGATTTGTTTAATTTTACCGATTCGATTCAATTCACATCTACCTGCCAATACACCTAACCCGCTTGATTGATTTCGAAACACGAGTAGCCAATGGCATGCAACTGGCCGAACCCAACTCATGAGCACCCTACTAAAAAAAATATGAATTTATGTACATGCATCATATATATATATGTATATATATATCAACATGCATTGCTACAGGTAATGTTGGCCATTTTGGGAAAGGAGTAAAACGCCGGCTTGGCGTTTTGGAAGGAAAACGCAAGCTGCTTTTTTCCCCTCATTTGGGGAGTATCAAAATTAAGTTAAAAAATTACACAATTATCCTTAATATTTATATTTTATATAAATGGGTAAAATGTAATTTTTTAAGTTGAGTTAGGATATTTTAGTCATTTTAGTGTGATATGACATCATAAATAAATATTAATCCAAACAAAAAAAGTAACTTTTTACCAACTTCTCAAACCACTCTCAAAAATCTTGATTAAAAGCAAAAAAATTAATTTTTACCATCTTCTCAAAATAGGCTCATGGTCTAAGTAGCACAAACACACGGTCCAAGTGATTTTTAAAAAATACAAAGACACAATATGCTTAAGACAGGTTATTATTTTTTTTAAAAAAAATAAATTTATTATATATAAAGTACGTGAATAATTTATTCAAAAAAAAAAAAAAAAAAAAAACACAACCTAACATAACACTAATTAATATTTAGAGCAAATTACACAAATAGTCCCTATAGTTTGAGGCTTGTGTCACTTTGATCTCTGACTTTTTAATTGTGACATTTTTTACCCTGAATTTTTAATCTTGTTCCAAATAAGGACAATTGAATATATAATTAGATTTTTCAAAGGTAAAATTGTCAATTTGATAAAATATAAACTAATTTGACAAAAATAAATGTCAAACAAATATTTTTGAATTTTAAAAAATTATTTCTACCTACTAAAAATAAAACTATGTAAAATTGATAAATCTTTTAGACATTTATTTATTTTTTTACCAAATTAATTTTTATTATGTATTTAGATGATGATCATGTAAAATTAATTTAAAAAAATTAATCATGTAATTTTTATTAATTTTACATAATTTTATCATTGGTGGATAAAAATAATTTAAAAAAAATAAAAAATATTTTTTTGACATTTATTTTTGTCAAATTAATTTATATTTTATCAAATTGACAATTTTACCCTTGAAAAATCTAATGATATTTTCAATTGTCCTTATTTAGAACAAAATTCAAAATTCAGGGTCAAATGTGTCACAATTGAAAAGTCAGGGACCAAAGTGACACAAGTCCCAAACTATAGAGATTATTAATTAACCCTAATATTTAAGTTATGTCATAATTTAAAAGTTATATATGACATAACTTAAATATTAAGATATCATTTATATAACAATTATATTATAAAAATTACAAAATAGTTATAGAATATTAAAATACACATGATGTGTTAATTAATCTTATAAATGTCTCAAAACACATTTTTTTGTTTTTATTTTTAAGTACAACAGAGAGAATCTCAAAACACATTGCATTCGGAAAAATGTAACAATGTCACTACAGATATATTTATCACATAGATTGTGTTCGAAAGACAGAAGTGTCGTTTAAATCTCCACAAAGTATCAGAATAGTATCTAAAAAAGTAAATTACAAATACACTTCTTAAAATTTGATTAAAATATGAATCACTCCTGTAATCTTGAAAATTACATTCCACCCTATGAAGTCTCTAACAATTTTTAATGATGCTAGACATATGCTCCAATTAATAATTTAGATCATTTTATTATTATATAGGAGAGTAATTATGAATTTCATTTTTTAAATTAATTCAATTAAATAAAAAATTCTGACAAAAAAATATTTATAATTTTTCAAATCACAAAAAAATCTGTACTTTAAGTAAACTTTAAGAGATATATTTGTAATTTATCCAACATGACACCTCTATAGAAGTTGATGGTTGAAGGCTGTCCATGGACGATTCTTCTCCCCATATATGCCTGTGAAGCTCTGCAACAATATTATTATCTTTGAATCCGATTTCTATGCTCTCATTAGAGCCTTTAATCTCGACAAAGTTTAAAAACAAAAAAAATAAATAAAAAAACTTGATCAAAGCCGAAACTAAAGTAGATTACACTTTGCATCCCTACATTTTGCACCAAATCTCACTTTGGTCCCTACATATAAAATCGTGATATTTAATCCTTGCACTTATGATCAAGTGTCAATTTACCCCTTCTGTTACTCCATTATTTAAGTTTTTAACAGAATTCAGTCATGTAACAAACATGTGACTCCAAAATGAGAGCAAGACAGAAAAATCATTTTCATTTTCCACCAATATATATTTTGTCGTGTGAGAGATATATAATACAATATGTATGTGTGTGCGTGTTCATATGCTGAAAATTAAGACGAAGAGGTAAGAAAGTTGAGCTTTTGAAATAAATAAAAAAAAGAAAAAAAAAAGCAGAGAAATCGAAGACTCTGTTACTGTAGAAAACAAAATTTCATTATTCCAATTTTTGAAAAACCCTATTTTATCTTCTTAATTATTCACAATTTACATTTTTGTTTTAACTAAATACAATTAAAATTTGATGTAAATTTTTGGACGAAATGCGTAAAAACAAAAAATTTGGGTGATTTTTCTCTTTTGCCATCATTTTATAGTCATATGCTTATCACATTACTGATTTTTGTTAAAGACTTATATGATAGACTAACAAACGGGAGACATTGACACTTGACTAGAAGTGTAGGGAATTAATTGTCATAATTTCATGAGTGCAGGAATTAACTATCACGATTTCATGTGTAAGGATCAAAGTAAGATTTGACCAGAAGCGTAAAGGGGTTGGCTGCCACAATTTCATGTATAGGGACCAAAGTGAGATTTGGTGCAAAGTATAAGGGTGTAAAGTGTAATTTACCCCCGAAACTATTAAGACGAGTTTTAACAAGCCAGAAGCATAAATGTTTCAACATATAATCAAAGTAAATATGTACCTATGATGACAAAGAATCAAAAGCAAATCCAGACTACAAAACTGTTTTTTCTGTTTTCCCATTTTAATGGACAATCAAGCCTTCCACAAGAACAAGGGAACTGTTGAGCAAAGCAACAAAAACAAATGCAATTAACCAACCATAAATTTCTCTGATGCATAGCAACTTTGAAGCTCAACTTAACGCTTGGTTAAATGCATACAGACCACAAAAAGAATTACCTGCACAACGAAAAATAAGACGTAAACATTCAACCGAATCAACCTCTCCCCCTCCCTCTTCCTCTTCCTCTTCCTCTAGCTCTTCCCCTTCCCCTTCCCCGCCCTCTGAATCCTGCTCTATCATGGTCGTCAGCATCACCTCTTTGAAAATTGAACATGCTCATTTTCAAGTTCTCTGCCTCCGAGTCATTAGGGCCTCTTTGTATCTGAACAAGCAAAATATCATGAATCAAAGATGGCAAAAACTGTTATGATGAACATGGGTATGACAATTATGAAAACCCTAAGGGACTTTTTTCAGGAAATGAAAGACAAATGAAAGCGAAAGAAAAGTGAGGAAGAAAGAACCAGTTCAAAAAAGACAAAGTGGTTGCTTACTACAAAATCATCCTAATTATTTACCATGTACAACTATAAATGAGACCTAATCAATCTACTAGTCTGATTTTATTGTTAACCATTTAAGAAGTTTATAGAATGGTACTAATAATAGTACGGATATAATATAATAAAAGTCTTACAAGATATATATGCATAAATTAATAATAGAAGTGATAATATTAATCCTAGTATTAGTAGCAATATGATAATGGTGGTAGTAAAATTAACACAGCAACATGTGAGGATGCTAACAGGAAGGTCTTCCAAATCGAATTGGCTTTGAAGTTGCCATGCAAGATCCTCATCTTGGTTAACATTGGGAAGTTCAGCTCTCATTAAAGGATTTCCCCCTGCTTTTCTCCTTTCCCACTCATCTAAAGTGAAAACTGGCGTGTCTTCCTCTTTCCCCTTTCCTCTATGTCTTTGACCTCTAGAATGACGATCATCCCGGTTTGGCTGATTCATTCTCTGTAGGAGCTTTTGTGCAGCCGCTTGATTTTGAATGGGTACAGATTCAACCACTGTCAGAGATAAAAATATCTACATCAGTGTAATTGTAAAAAACTTACGATAAAGAGAACTTCAATTTAAACAAACTGCAGTAAGGATTTACAGTCATGGTTGTTAGAATTGTACGATTTACAATTCGATTCATACGATTCGATACAATTTTCAACAAAAAATGATTGGAATCATGCTATTGAAACATAAATTGAGTGAATTGTACGATTCAATTTGCAACTCACTACGATTCGTTACGATTCAGTTCTATTTTTGTTTTTGCTTATTTTATGCATGAAATGAGGTCGTTTTCGCTAAACTAGCAAGATATATAGAAGAGATCAATTAAATATATTGATATACATGATGTTATATGTATATACATATATAAAATTTAGCTATATTGATATTTACATCATTTTAAACACACTAGGTAAATTTTTATATGTATATAGATATATAAAATTATATATTATATTAAAAAAAATGAATCTTACGACTCACGATTTACTATTTTAGCAAAATGATTCACAATTCAATTCACGATTCGACAACAATGTTTACAATAAAATTCATGTATTTGATTCACTATTTTAACCCCTTATAGTGGATGTTTGGAAAATTGCTATTTTAGTTGGCTATTTTAGCTTTTAGCTATTTTAGTAGGCTAAAATTTTTATGTTTGAAAAGATAATTGGATTTTTTTGTAGTTGGATGTGATGTTTGTGAGAGAAAAAGTGAAATAATTATAAAATTGATGTGACATTTTGTCTTATTGTCTATTTTAGCATATTTTGTCTTTTTGTAAATTTTAGCCCAAAAAGCCAAAAAAATAGCCTTTGCCAAATGTCTATCCGGTTTATCAACCACAAGTAATGATCAATATGCAACACTAGAATTTCTTACTGCGCTACAAATAGATATGAAATCACACCTTCTTTTGGTCTTGCTTCAGAGCTACCTGGCTTTTCTTCAGTTCTTTCAGTGCTAGAAGCTGATTTTACATTGTTATCCACGCCACCTGCCTTTGAATCAAAGTTATGGAGCCTAGATTCAGAACTTCCGTCTTTTGCCAGAACAGTAGGCCTGGAACTTTTGGAGGTTGACCCAGAATACTCTGCATTTCATCATCTTTTCTTAAAGACTTGCAAAGCAAATTACTTTTTTATTTTTCTGTAGTTTGTTAACAATAGATATAATAGAAAGATCTCCTCAAGGACATTGATTCAAGAGGAAGAATAAATTACGACATTTGTTTAAAACCGACCGAACACAGCCAAATATGTTCTTAACAAAATGTCAAGTCTCTATAATCCTTCCTAATTTCAGCTAGCTGCCTATCTTACTTTGCACAGATGTAAATGTCATTAGTTCCAATTCTTTGAAACCAATCTCTTGGTTGAAGAACAATCCACCACCTTAAACAATTAATGCTTTCAATGTTTGAACTAATACTACACTTCTGCATCTAAATAGTAATTCTAGATGTGTCTACAGTACATGATAATATACAAGTTACCAAATGTTTCCTTTAAAAGATCCCTCATAGAAATAGAAGAAGCATTGAAATGCCATATCAAAACAGTGCATAACTTAAATGAAAAAGAACCCCAAACCCCATGTGGACCAGTGGTGTGGAAAAGTAGGGAAAAAAATGCAGAGAAAAAAACTAGAAAAAAGAAAGGGTTTGTAATACTAACGAGAAGATCTTCCTTGAGGCCGTTGACGTGAAAGTGCACCAATTTGCAACTTCTCAAATGGCGGAGGACCACCGTTGTCACTTTCCTTTGATATTCTTAAGGATGAACGGGAGAAACCTGAATATTTTTGGTTCATCTGCCATTCTTCATACAGTGACTGAACCACACCACCTAATACAGTTATCACTTTAGGATTCAAACACACAATACCACCACGTACTGCAGCCTTATTTTCCAAACGAACCTGCAAATTTAAATGTATGTCATTTCATTGAAAAGCACAAACATAATATGGACAAGCTATGAAGACTCTAGAAACTGGTTCAGAAAATGAAATGACCTTTATGATTGCCAACATCACCAGTTTTTTTTTGAATATATATATTTTTTTTAATGTAAAACTGAATTTTAACAATGTGTAGCGTTCAAAGAGACGCAATGTGAAGGTGGTGCTCTTAACAATTTTATGAATGTATTAAGTCTTAGAATTTATGCAAATTAGAAGTGTAAGTTAATTTGTTATGTTGGAAGGTATACATTAATTTAAAATTTTAAGTTGCAAATTGTAGGAATAGAGATGACAATTTAAACCCAGCCCGATAGGGACCCGAACCCCCGACCCCGATTAACACGGGGTTTCCCCGAAAAATACCCTTGACGGGCCGGGGAGAGTATTCCAAAAAAAATCCCCGATCATTTTCGGGCCGGGGACGGTGATAAGTTGTTCCGCCCCGGCCCCGGCCCCGGCCCCGTTCCCCGTCCCGTTTCTCCCCGCCTCCCTTTCTCTCTCTCTCTCATTTCAGATCTAATATAATATACTCATCTAATATAATATAATATTATATCTATACTCATCTAATATAATATAATATTATATCTAAAAATTATAATATATACTCATCTCTCTCTCTCTCTCTCTCTCTCTCTCTCTCTCATCTCAGATCTCATCTAACAATCCCAAAACCAAAACACACCTCTCATCTCTCTCATTTCAGATCTCTCTCTTTCATCTCAGATCCTCTCTTTCTCCGCCGCTCTGTCTCTCCGCCGCCATGGTCGCACTTCGCCGCTTGCTCTCAAGCTCGTTTTTTTTTTTTTTTTTGATTCATAGCTCTCAAGCTCGTTGCACCAGAGCTTTGACAGCTCCGCCGCTCCACCGCAACCAAAGTCTCCATCTTCTCTCTTAAGCTCGCCGCCCGTCACAGATCAAGACCTCTCTTCTCTCCCTATGTGTATGTGTGTGTGTGTGATGATGATGATGATGGCGACTCAGATCTCAGATCTACAGATGTGTGTGTGTGTGTGTGAGAGAGAGAGAGAGAGAGAGAGAGAGAGAGAGTGAGAAGATGATGATGATGATAATGACGACTCAGATCTCAGATGTGTGTGTGTGATGACGACGACTCACTCAGCTCTGTAACTCTGTCACCGTCGGGGATTTTTCGGGGTCGGGGAAACCCGATCCCCGTTAGGGGCCGGGGGTGGGGGGAGTGAGGGGTTTCCCGTCGGGGATCGGGGTCGGGGACGGGGACGGGGAGGGCAATCCTCGGCCCCGCCCTGCCCCGTTGCCATTCCTATGTAGGAAGGCAATGTAACAAATTAACATGGGGATTTATATAAAATTTTATCAAAGCTGCAAATTTATTTGGACTGTATTTCAAAGGAAAAAAAAAAAAACGACGTCAGGAAGATATATTTGACATGTATCTTGATTCTCGTGTGCATCTTTGTACCATATTCAGCAAAATGAGTTTTCAATCAACAATACAATGAATTAATGATGTGAGTAATACAAGGCTATGGTAAATTATTATAATAATAATTATTTTACAATTAACTACTCTTGTACGAAATGTTTCAAAAAAATAAATAAATAAAATAAAGTTTCAATGTCTGATTCCATAATCCATCTGTAACCAGAATGGCATCTCAATTGATTAAAATGTGAAGTCTCAAACTGTACAAACCTCAAACATACATGTGTACATTATATGTATATGTGTGTGCGTATGTGTGTCTGTAAAGTCCAATAATTCGTTTAAACAAATTTGTTTGATGTCCTCCAAAGAGAAACTCGTCAAAAATCATAAACACAAGCTCATCAATTAATGATCAATCACTTCAATAAATAAATTTAAAAAAAAAAAAAAAAAAAGAAAGAAAAAGAAAAAGAAAAAGAAAACCCTCAATCTTAGATAACAAAAATAGAAAATAAACAAAATAGGCTGTACATATTTAACATAAGTTTCCTTCATCTTTTCCACTCACATGTCAAAATAAGAATAAATGCAAAAATGAAGAAGGGAAGAAATTTGTAAGGTTTTTAAACAAAAAGATATGAAAGAGGGATGAAAGAAGAGAAGAGTCCAAGAGAAGGGAAGGGTTGGAGGAAAAGGGACATACGCCAATTCTTTATGTTGAAAAATGGCAAGTGTTTAAAGTATGCCAATTTAAAGGCACAACTATACTTATATTATATATGATGTATACAATGATTGCAGCTATAATGAGCAAAACACATAGACATGAAATGATTTCCTTTCAAGTTCATTGAATGGCAAATTAGCAACTTGGATGATTATTACAAATGAGTTTTGCTGTTTATTGTGCATATTGGGCAAGAAATTCTGAAGTTACACAAAGATGTTACAACAAACACTTGCCTAATCACTACAACCAAGGTGCATGACACCTCAATTCTATATAGTATAAAACTAAGACAATACATTATATACAAATAAAACAAATCGATTACCTATAATAAAAACAGCAAGGGTGCAAACATCTGCCTCTCATTTTGTTATTACAATTTTTTTTTTTGATAAATAATTTTGTTATTACAATTTGACCCTTCCTTTATCTTTTTTTACTTCTTTATGGGAAGAAAAGAAGCTGCCAAGGTTTGTCTTCTCCACAGTTTTTGGCAACCGACTTAACACAATGCCATATTCTTTTGTAGCCTTTTTGACAACACACTATATAGTATCAAAAATAATAATTCTAAAATAATCATATTTATTTATCATGTTTTACTTACCATTTTATGTGTTTCTAGTGGATTGACAACTGATATGAGTCATGTAACTCATTGAACTAATGAAATTTATAACATGAGATGCTAAATTAAACAAGATATATATAAATATGGTCATTATAACATTATTTGAATATATATTTATTTATCATGTTTTGTCGACCATCTTATGTGTTATTAGTCGTTGATAATTGATCCGAGTGATATGGCTCATTAAACCAATGAAATTTTAACACATGAAATGGTAAATAAAACATGATATATAAATGTGGTCATTGTATCATTATTTAAAAAAAAAAAAAATTAAAATAAAATAATGTTATGATTACCGTCTTATATGTCAATATATATTGGTTTAATATTTCACCTAGTTACCAGAATATGAAACATTGCACATGATGAAGGTGGTTAACAGTAACAATTGACAGTGATAATGAAAATGATCAAATTAAGATGGAGACAATCAACACAGAAAATTAATATCACTGAGTCTAAATGAAAGGAATTAACGATGATGCAGGCAATCGATAGCAATAATCAAATTGAGAGAGAGAGATTAATAGTGTATAATTATATTTAAATCTAATTATTAGCGTTGATAATTGACATCATAAAACTGAATTCTATAAAATAATAAAATGATCGTGATTCTAGAAGCGATTGATAGTGATAATTGACATCATCGACTTTAATTCCAACAAAACGAAAAATAATCAAGATGATGATCAAATTGTTAATGTCGTTGTGCAGCATGTTCCAAACCACTAGTCACAATACAAAAGGAGAGAACAAAGTTTTCATTTGTGTATGACAAAACTCATGCTAGAGTGTGTGAGTGTGAGTGAAGCTAGAGAGAGAAGAAGAAAATAATAAGAAACAAAGGAAAATTGAGGAAGAATTTAAAGGTATGTATTGCATTTCTAAGTTTATATTCTTACAATTGATTAGGTGGATCACAAGAAGATAAACCATTTAGGTTGTTTTTAGAGCTGTACACGGGTCGGGTCATCTCGGTTTCCCCCTCAACCCATCAACCAACCCAACCATGGCGGGTTACACTTGCAATGAACCAATTCCGACCACTGCACTGTTTGAAATCGACCGTTCATGAGATAAGGTTTTGACGTTGGTTTCGGTCGAGTTGCACGGGTCATAGAAAATCACAAACAAAAAACAAAAACAGAAAAGAAGGATCTAAGAATGATTTGTGAAGAAGAAATCAAAGAACAAAATAACAATAAAGGGAAACAGAAAGGAATAAACTCACAAGAAATCAAAGCCTTCATCCATTTTGCAAGTGGATTGAAAGCTGTTCGTCATCAACTCACTAGAGTAACCCAACTTAGGGTTTGGCCCTTTGGCATCAACTTAGAGGATGGGTTTCGAAAATCAAAATATTAGAAGCGAGAGGGGAGAGGAGGTGATGATGTTTCAAATTTTAGAGTAGAGAGGCAAGAATGATGGAAGGAGATTAGAGACAGAGAAGAGGAATATCTGAAAAAAAAATAAAAAATAAAAAAATAAAAAATGTGATAGAGAGAGAAATACTTGTGAGATAGAGGAGAAAGATAGACATCTTTGGAATATGTAAATGTGAGAGAGAGAGAGAGAGGGAGAGAGAGAGAGAGAGAGAGAGTCAGGAGAAGAAGAGACATCTTTGGAATATGTAATGGCTTTTGTAATAATGACAGTCTTACAAATAATGATGCAATACAGAAAGGCAATAGAACAATGACAGATATCAAAATTATTTTTTAATTATTATCAGTCGGATCAGTTTTTGTCGGTTGGTACACTTATTGAACTGCTGCCCGTCCGAAAAATTGAAAATTTTCACTCCTCCTACCTGCAGCCGACCGTTACTTCCTCAAAAACCGACCATTTCTTGATTTTTTGGATCGGATTGGTCGGTTTGGGAGGGTGATTTGGGTTTTTGTACAGCCCTAGTTTTTATAGAATGGTGGTTACTAGGTCGGTAGCAGTCTTTGATATCTGCATACTAAATTAGACCAAAACTGGCGGTATTTAAGTGCTCTAGAACATTACCCACATAGATATTAAGTTAAGCTACCCCCATTTCTAAATTCCTAATCCTGATTTGGTAGCAATCCCAACCCACTTTACTCATCTCTCTTTGTCAAATCACAAATGCGTCAAAAAATTAGACTTTGTTCATGAGTATATTTTCAATTCTCACAGGCAAATCGACTGTTCACACTTACTCTCAAATTCTGTGTGTGTGTGTGTATCAATGTGTGTAAACTATATATGCCTTTAGTTTTTTTAGCTTTTCTTAGAATCCTAGGGATATCTGTATACTAAACACAATGCATTTGCAATTTTACATCTGAAGTGTTTGATGATTTGATAAATGAAGAAAATGGATTGAATCTGATAAATGCTTGTAGTTATTTTCTGAAGCAATTAACAATATAGGTAGTTTAGAAAAATGAAAATGCTACAAAGCTTCAAAACCTTCTCAGTTGTGTGCTTTATATAATAGTATTGATATAGTTGTATGTTTTATCATTAATCAGAAATCTGGAAGAGAGATTTAACATAATGGTTTTGTTCCTCAATACCTGCTCCTACGACCTAGAATAGCCACTAAAGCCTCAAACATATGACATATACGCGTGTACATGTAAAGTCTTATAGGCTATGATACGCAGTATGGAATTGACTTTCTCAACAACGAAACATGAAAGGCATCATGAACATGGGTCATCTCCAGAGGTAAAGCCACAACAATCATTGAAATCTCTAAAAAACATTGATTGAGATAGTCGAGAGGTAGTGGTACATGGTAGAGATTGGGGAGATGATAGGCTTTCAGTGATGATTTGTGGTGATGGTCATGAGGTAGTGGTTATCGAGGGGCTGCTATGTCTCATCCAACTTAGACAGAGAGAGGAAGATGAGTTGTGTGGTGACGCGTGGAGGAGGTTTAAGAAAACCCTTTCAAGGTTGTCATCACCAACCTCAAGCTCGAAAACAACTGCAAGTTCATCCACCATCACAAGGCCAATGGGCGTGGACTCATGTCACATTTTGTGTGAGAAACCAAATTGACTTCTTGGAGAGATAAAACACTTGTATTATGAGAGCCAGATAAAGAGAATAGAGCTAATGAAAATGGGTATATCTATTTATCGAAAAAAGGGGGTAAAACTGAGAGAGAGAGAGAGAGAGAGAGAGAGAGGAATTTATTTTTTTATTTAAATTTCATCATTGGATGGTAACAATGTGATGGGAAAAAATGAAAGCGCAACTTTCGCTAACTCTGTTTATTTGGCATCACTAACAAGGCAGGTCTTTGCAAGTTCAGAAACCTGAGGAAAGGTATCTGTCATTATTGAAAACTTCCAGGAAGGTCAGTGGTAATTTACCCTAAAAAGTACAGAATCATCATAAACACAAAAGATATTTAGACAAACTTATTGAATAACTTCCATGTTGATAAATAGATTTTTTTTTTTCTTTTTTGTTTTTTT